>JABSTT010003521.1:0-29404 GCA_013339685.2 Hyalomma asiaticum | reverse complement strand
TAAATGCGAAGCATTTCTTAGCGAACTTCGGCGAGTTTGAGCGTATCTATCTATCTATCTATCTATCTATCTATCTATCTATCTATCTATCTATCTATCTACCTATCTATCTAGCCGCCTACGATTTTGTGCTCTCCTGGCCGTTTTGCTAATCGGATGTTTACGAAAATTGGTATGCCACATCAAGACTACTTGACGAACATAAATGACAGGTCATAAAATGAAAATCATGATATGCATGCCATGAGCGGCATGATTTACATGCCACGGTCTTAGTGCTCTCCTAGCCATTTCGCTAATGGGATGTATGCGAAAATTGGTATGACGCAACATGACTGCCTGACGAACATAAATGGCAGGTCATAACATGAAAATCATGACATGCATGTTATGAGCGGCATGATTTACATGTTACAGCGTTGGTGCTCTCCTGGTCGTCTCGTTAATGGGATGTATACAAAAATTGGTATTCCACAATATGATTGCATGGCAAACATAAATGACAGGTCATAACATGAAAATCATGAAATGCATGTCATGAATGACATGATTTACATCCACGCGTCTCGTTAATGGGCCGTATATGCAAATTGGCATGCCCCAACATGACTGTATCACAAACATAAATGACAGGTCATAACACGAAAATCATGACATGCATGTTATGAGTGACATGATTTACATGCGACGGTCTTGGTGCTCTCCTGGACGTTTCGTTAATGCGATGTACACGAAAATTGGTATGCCACGACATGACTGCGTGGCGAACATGACTGAGAGGTCACAACATGAAAATCATGATATGCATGTCATGGGCGACATGATTTACATGCCACGCGTTTCGTTAACGCCATGTATACGAGAATAGGCATGCCACAAGATGGCGGCATCACTAACGTAAATGACAGATCATAACATGAAAATCATGACATGCATGTCATGAGCGACATGATTTACATGCCACGGCCTTGGTGCTCTCTTGGTTGTTTCGTTAGTGGGATATAAAGGAAAATTGGTATGCAACAATATGACTGAATGACGAACATCAATGACAGGTCATAACATGGAAAGCATAACATGCAT
The DNA here is from genome assembly GCA_013339685.2 of Hyalomma asiaticum. Classification (NCBI taxonomy): domain Eukaryota; kingdom Metazoa; phylum Arthropoda; class Arachnida; order Ixodida; family Ixodidae; genus Hyalomma; species Hyalomma asiaticum. The sequence continues at coordinate 28,321 of JABSTT010003521.1, read as the reverse complement.
GTCATGGGCGGCATGATTTACATGCCAGGCGTTTCGTTAATGGGATGTATACCAAAATTGCTATGGCACAATACGGCAGCATCACGAACGTAAATGACAGGTCATAACATTAGAATCATGACACGCGTGTCATGACCGGCATTGAATTACATGCCATGGTCCTGGCGCTGTACTGCCGTTTTGTTAATGGGATGTATGGGCTCCGTCTACTGACCAGAGGGCACTACGTAGCTCTCGTCGGACGGCTCAGTCGCGCACGGTGGAAACCGGGGCGACAACGACGCGCGCGTTTCTTCGCTGCTTTCCGGGCGTGCTGCGAACCCCACGAACGCTCGCGGCGTCGCCCTTTGGAACAGTTGGCCGCAGGTTTGGAGCGCGCGTCTCAAAGGAAATAAAACGAAAGAAGGTGGGGCGGGCGGTCGCTGGTGCTACAGAGTTGGAGACGCGCATCGCGTTCGCGTATTTCCCAATTTCACTTCTTGTCTCCGCCAGGCAGTGCATTCTGGCGCTGATGTCGCACATGCAAAACTCGACTGCACGGAGCCTATACGAAGATTGGTTTGGCACGGCATGACTGCATGACGATCATAAATGACAGGTCATAACATGAAATTCGTAACATGCATGTCATGAGCGGCATGATCTACATGCCACTCGTTTGCTTAATGGGACGTATACCAAAATGGCTATGGTGCAACACGTGTGCATGACGAATGTAAATGACAGGTCATAACGTTAGAATCGTGACATGCGTGTATGAGCGGCATGATTTACATGCCACAGCCAAGGTGCTCTTGCGGCTGTTTCGTTACCTTCATATGTACCAAACTCGGTATAACGAGACTACAATGCAAATCCATTTTACGTTCCTTATGCGTGCTTCGCATTTCCTTGATTCCCACTGCACGTGGGATCTGCCAATTTTTTTTCCGTTGAGACGCCCGCTCCAAACCTGCAGCAAACTGTTCCAGCTGCCGATGCGAGCGTGGTTTTCTTCGCAACACGCCGGAGAAGCAGCAAAGAAACGCGCTCGTCGCTGTCGCCTCGGCTTCCACGATGCGCGGGCTATGGGCGAACGCACTCGCGCCTAATAAGTTCACCCCAAGCGGCCAGTGTCAGCGACACTGAGCCGTCGGACGAGAGCTACGTAGCGCCCTCTGGTCAGATGGACGGAGCTCTATCCAGCTTCTTTTTTCAAATCTCGGTTGGAGGTGGGTTCGACCCCGCCTGGTTGAAACTTTTTCAGACAGAATGAAAGTTCATTTTTTCCAAGATCCACTTGTTATGTTGTTATGTGGGGTTTTAACGTCCCAAAACCAGCTCTGATTATGAGAGACGCCGTAGTGGAGGTCTCCGGAAATTTGGACCACCTGGGGTTCTTTAACGTGCACTGACATCGCACAGCACACGGGCCTCAACATTTCGCCTCCATCGAAATGCAGCCGCCGCGGCCAGGATTCGATCCCGCGACCCTCGGATCAGCAGCCGAGTACCTTAGCCACTAGACCACCGTTGCGGGGCAAGATCCACTTCCGTTACAGGAAGTGCTTCACTGATTTGTTGGTGGACACCGGCATTAAACACTTTCGCGTTAAAAATGAACTTGCACTCACTCTGAAATAGTTTCCCCCAGGCGGGCTCGAACCCACCTCCGACCGGGACTTGACGAAAGGCGCTGTATGCTCTACCGATAGACTACCGCAACATCGCTCATACACGGAACAGATTAGCCTTATATCTTCGATATAGCTTTTAGAAGTGCATTTAATTGTCGTATGGTTAAAGCAATGACGATTGGTACTGTGAACTATGGTGCTTAACAAGCCAAATTACTTTTAAATTAACATCGCCTCCCTTATATTGCACTCTTCGTTCGCCTTAGGTTCGCTACGAAACCTCCTTGGCTGCGATGGTACCTTCATCTAGGAACGAAAGATAGAGCGAAGCTGATTGTCGTGCTAATTCGCGAGGGCAGTCAGCGCTTCGGTAGTGTACGCGTCTTGACCACCGAGGAAGTTAGGGGCGTGGCGCCGTCGTGATGGCGCGTTCCATGGACAAAGTACGAACGTGGCCTCTACAAGATTTGCCTTGCGTGGCCAGGTGTGTTGAGTTGCGACGCACACTGCTTCAGGAACGCAAGGACGGCCGTCGACAAGCAAATGATTGGCCTTTCTTTGCAGTGGGCTGGGTTTCCACAAAACGATCCGCTGACAACCGTTTGGTTTCTCTTTCATGGCGTCACCATTTGCGGACGATCCTCGTGCATGGTAGGCTTGCGCAGGACTCTGGCGCATGCAATTTAATTTTTCTAGAGCAATCTGAGTCACTCGAAAACTTTCTCCCGTGTACAACTGTGGAGAATCTCTGCGCCGTGTCGAGGTGCCGCTGATCATGTGAACACGTTTAACGTGTTCACATGTTCACAGTATCCAAGCAATCTCCCGCCCCTCGATTCTCCAGATTGACAATCATGCATTCCACAACTTCGCCAAGACGGAATTCACCTTGGTGCTATACAGATTCCGATGATAGAGGGATCAAGCACATTTTTTTCAGCTTGCACGTGTAAAACCTGCCCGCGCTAGTTTGCCATGTTGGTAATAGGCTGAGTGCATGAGCGCAAGAAAGAAGCGGGCTTCCGAGCGCAGCGAATTGGGCAGTCAAAGAAGTGTAGGCGCGTGCCGATCAGTTTCGTGGCTTGGATAGCCCTGCGCCTCTCGTGGAAGCTTTCCTGATTTTAAATGCGAAGCATTTCTTAGCGAACTTCGGCGAGTTTGAGCGTATCTATCTATCTATCTAGCCGCGTACGATTGTGTGCTCTCCTGGCCGTTTCGCTAATCGGATGTTTGAGAAAATTGGTATGCCACATCATGACTACATGAGGAACATAAATGATAGGTCATAACATCAAAATCATGATATGCATGTCATGAGCGGCACGATTTACATGCCACGGTCTTGGTTCTCTCCTGGCCGTTTCGCTAATGGGATGTATGCGAAAATTGGTATGGCACAACATGACTGCCTGACGAACATAAATGGCAGGTCATAACATGAAAGTCATGATATGCATATCATGAGTGGCACGATTTACATGCCACACTCTTAGTGCTCTCCTGGCCGTTTCGCTCATGGGATGTATGCGAAAATTGGCACGGCACAACATGACTGCCTGACGAACCTAAATGGTAGGTCATAACATGAAAATCATGATATGCGTGTAATGAGTGGCATGATTTACATGCCACACTCTCAGTGCTCTCCTGGCCGTTTCGCTCATGGGATGTATGCGAAAATTGGCATGGCACAACATGACTGCCTGACGAACATAAATGGCAGGTCATAACATGAAAATCGCGACATGCGTGTCATGAGCGGCATGATTTACATGTCACAGTCTTGGTGCTCTCCTGGTCGTCTCGTTAATGGGATATATACGAAAATTCGTATACCACAACATGACTGCATAGCGAACATGACTGACAGGTCACGACATGAAAATCATGATATGCATGTCATGGTCGACATGATTTACATGTCACGCATTTCGTTAGCGGGATGTATACGAAAACTGGCATGCCCCAAGATGACTGCATGACGAATGCAAATGACGGCTCATAACATGAAAAGCGTGACATGTATGTCATGAGCGACATGATCTACATGCCATGGCCTTGGTGCTCTGGCCATGGCCATGGCCTTGGCCGTTTCGTTAGTGGGATGCGTAGGAAAATTGGTATGCAACAATATGACTGCATGACGAACATATATGACAGGTCATAACATGAAAAGAAAAACATGCATGTCATGGGCGGCATTACTTACATGCCAAGCGTTTCGTTAATGGGGCGTATACCAAAACTGCTATGGCACAACACGACAGCATTACGAACGTAAATGACAGGTCATAACATTATAATCATGACACGCGTGTCATGACCGGCATGATTTGCATGCCATGGTCCTGGCGCTATGCTGCCGTCTCGTTAATGGGATGTATGGGCTCCGTCTACTGACCAGAGGGCGTTACGTAGCTCTTGTGGGACGGCTCAGTATCGCTGACATTGGCCGATTGGGTCGCACGTATGAGACGCGCTCGCACGGCGGAAACCGAGGCGACAGCGACGCGCGCGTTGCTTCGCTGCTTTCCGGGCGTGCTGCGAACCACACGAACGCTCGCTGCGTCGCCCTTTGGAACAGTTTGCCGGAGGTTTGGAGCGCGCGTCTCAAAGGAAATAAAACGAAAGAAAGTGGGACGGGCGGTCGCTGCTGCTATAGAGTTGGAGACGCGCATCGCGTTCGGGTGTTTTCCTGCCACACTCTGCCCAATTTTGCTTCTTCTCTCCGCCAGGCAGTGTATTCTGGCGCTTATGTCGCACATGGAAAACTCGACTGCGCGGAGCCTATACGAAAATTGGTTTGGCACAACACGACTGCATGACGATCATAAATGACAGGTCATAACATGAAAATCCTGACATGCATGTCTTTAGCGGCATGATCTACATGCCACTCGTTTCCTTAAAGGGATGTATACCAAAATTGCTAAGGCGCAACACGACTGCATGACGAACGTAAATGACGCCATAACGTTAGAATCATGACATCATGCCACAGTCTTGGTGCTCTTGCGGCCGTTTCGTTAACTTCATATGTACCAAACTCGGTTTAGGGAGACAATGGAAATCCATTTGACGTTCCTTACGCGTGCTTCGCATTTCCTTGATTCCCACTGCACGTGGGATCTGCCAACTTTTTTTGTCTAAGGAACTGTTTATTTCTGCAGAGTTGCAGCGTTTTAAGGTGATATCGTTAGGAAGCTGCTATAGATTATATCGAAGGCATGGCCCCCGTACACGTTTGCTGCGTAAGGACTTCCAAAGCGATCCCTGTTTAAAGGCTGCAAGAATTGCACAGTTTCGTGAAAGCGCGAAAACGCACACGCATTCGCAGTGTCGAATTCATGGTTTTCATGTTCATATGTGTTGATCTGAGGATCATTGCGATGTTATTAAACCTTTCCAAGGATATGAGATGAAGCTGTGAGATTTCCGACCAGCGCCTCTATTGTCTCTGTTTTCAAAGCTTCTTCGGAAGCTAAGACAAGCCCGGCTAGATGAAGCTGTTCAGAGTGCGCACCATTTACGCTAATGAATAATAGCAATGCAACAAAAGAAAATCAATTGATGCCGCATTAACATTGTCGAAAACACAAGGAAAAGGAACTATATAGTTGTGACTGCCCAAAACGCCCCACTAACGAAATCTACGTCACTAAACTTCAACAGCTTTTCTTTCCAGCGAACTTATGTATGTCCTCCTCGCTAATCAACTGCAGAAACACGCTCACGAAACTACATTATAAGAAAATCGAAATGCTGTATAAAGTAGGTTACATCTTCCGTCCACACCCACGCCGCACTCCTTATATCAGCTTTGTGCATTCGAATATTCCATGTCTTATTAACATCTACAGTTTTACATACCCCAAAACGTTATCGCCTATTATTGCAACATTAAATGGAGCGCTTCGAGCTGCTCTCTTCATAAAACGAACGGACTCGGTTACATTCGGTTTTCCATTCGCTTAGCTATCAAAGGCTTTTCACGATAAGCATCACATAACACTGCCGCAGAACAAGAGAAGACATGCACGAGTGAACGCCTGCACAGGAGAAGAATGAACACCACGGGTACCCAGGTACAAGGAGAGAAATATGCGCCTCTGGTCTTTCTTTGCACTGGTTCTCTTGGTATCACACTACAGTGCCATAAAGCGGTCACATGTTAACTGAGACTAAAAATAATGCCATGTGCCATCTCTAAACAGAAAAATAGCAAAAACATTTCTAACACGCGGGGTCGTTTAATTACTCATATCACCTAACTTTTCGGAAAGAATTTACATTATTGTGCTTAAAATCGTTTGTTTTACTGCAGATAAAGACCCTTACAAGGTGATGACCCTCAAATACATGAGTCCCGACAACCAGGAATGCAGCGTGTTTTATGTGTCCTATCTGGAAAACACCATAACTAATGGTAAAGGATTATATATCAATCTGTTTTTATGTTTGTTCGTGTCAACTGAATCGTTAACAATTCGCTTTCTGTCATGCAGTAATAACAGCCAATATAGCGCACCTTAATAGCTGTAACATCGATATGCTTTCTCTTCCCATAAAAATTGCTTATTGACAATGCCATGAGTGTTAGCGTCACAGCCTCCTTCAAAAATCTTCGAGGAAAGACTAGAGCATTACTACAGGATTTTGCGCCGAAAGCTGGCTGAGCACTCACTGCTGCCGTTCACGTGCTTGAGATCCATGAGGATGTGGTTGAGCTCACGTGCGCTCGCATTTCGCATACTTACGACGAATTGTGCTGGGATCATCGCCCGATGGTCAGTGCTTTAGTCGGAAATGGTGAAAAGGACCACAAATCAGGTTCGCTTGCAGAGCTTCCTTTGCTTTTTAAGCGACATGCTGAAACTAGAGCACACTCTTCGCGTTAAATTTCGGTACCGGTCAATTGGCCCCATAGAAATCGCGTGGACGCAATTCTATGAGGACACCTGGTATCGGGCCTTAAGCCGTCATAGTCAGTAAAAAACTAAGCCCGCTCTGCTGGCGCCATGATAGCTGCCATGATAACTAGCCATGATAGCGGTAAGACCTGCGCTGGACAAAATGCTGCCGATGAACTGCTGCTACGGCAAATACGCAATTTCTCTCTAAGCCTTACAACATTTAAACACTGCAATTTCTACTATTGATCAAAGACTGGGAGCTCTGCTCGAAGAGACAGCGGGCAGTCGGTTGAATACAACAAGGCTCAGTGGGCATGGAGAGACAGCTAAGGCTTAACTCACTCTAAGCCAAAAGGGATAACGGGGGCATAGGGGTTAGCTTTTTGAGGGACTAAATGTGTTGCCACAACCATTGATCGGTCTCTTTGGGATCAACAGGAAGGAGACGAACGGTTAGTCTCCTAGCAGTTAATCTCTTCGTGAACATTTAGACCCTCCGATTAATCTCTGGAGGATAAAATATTCGTCTCCACAATTGCTCCTCAGGGATTAAATGTTACCCGTGGGTTGCTTTCTGTGGACTAAATGTCGGGCTTTGCAGTTACTCCATTGAAATGAAGCTACTTATCAGTTCATTTGATCCCCAGGAGCGAATTCTTCCGTCTTCCTTATATATGCAGTTTTTCTTAAGAGGCCGAGTAGTTATCTCAAACGTGCTTTTGCGGAATAGGCACCGTACATGAGCTGATCGACCGATTGATATGGACAAAATCTAAGCAAAATAATGGACAACATGTAAATAAAGAAACAGTTTATTACTCTTTTTCACTACGGCATGCAGCATGCTTGCTACACGCACTAGTGGAGTTGGCTGCACACCGCTCCTAACACCAACCACGCGGCATATCCAGTCAAATGCCTTCTGCATCTTTGGTGAAAAGTCAATGTCGAATGCTCAGTCCAAAGGAACCTGCATTTCGAGGGCAAAAATGATGGCAACGAGTGAAGCATTTCAACAGGATGGCACTGTATCCCAACGGATGCTGTCCAGCCGCCTTAAGAATGTTTGGTATCTTCATTGAGTGACGCTGAGGATGCACCCAGATCTTCCTTATGGTGAGGACATCTTTAGGATGGCGCAATACTCGCAGTCCTTGTGTTCTGCAAAAAATCGTTCCAGAAATACTAATTACTTGCGGCAGCCGTGTTCGAAGAATTGTTGCTACATCATATCGAATTTGTTAGACACAGGAAAAACACTTTCAGGGAACCTGGGAAAATTAAATTGAATCATTTATATATGCTTACGAAGTTTAAGAAATTGGCTGTAGAGCCTGACGTTGCAAGCTTTGACAGCAGCACGTTTGTCCGCCCGCTTATTGATAACTAAATATTGCGTGCGCCTTGCATGTCTCGCCGGCATCATTTTACTGAAACACTCAATTTCGGTATGCAAAAGGCTTTAAAACGCCGACTAATGAACACCACGCCATGAACATTATCATAAGAATTATATAGTTAATAAACGATTAAGAGTGCAAATTCAAAATTATACATAACCAAATTCAGAACCCGGACTACCTGCTCGCTGGTGCGAACTATGCGAACTATACCTGCGCTGTTGGAAGTATTCTTTAATTAACCAATCGATCAGTCTTAATGTGACATATCAAGATAATTGCGAGACATAAAATATGCAGACGACGGTCACAAAGTACAGTGACTGCAACGGGACCCTCGGTGAAGGTTGCCGATAAATATTACAAGGATTCGCGGCAGTATCAGCAGTAAAAAATAAATAATGCAAAACACATACCGGAATAAATAGAAGAACGCAACAATAGAAAAAAGACAAATAATCTACTAAAGAAATACAGTATATATAAACATAAATATATCGTTATTAACGAAAAGGCAGATCAAAACTTAAAGCTAGACATGAACTAGACGACAGGATCGTATCTAACCAAATTGCTCGTATGCTTCGAGCCCCTGTATAAGCGGTTATGAAGAGACTTTGAAGTATAAAAAAGCATGCGACGTATACGCGCTTTTCGTTTTCTTTTTTGGAAGGCAGCAATATTTCGGCATACACAATGCGTATAAATTTAGTACTGCGAAAGGGTGCCTTGCAAGCTACACTAGCTTCGGCGAACATTTGGCCCCCGTCGAGGCTACGCATGTGATGCCGACCCGAGCAACCCCTTAAGCTCTCCTGGTAAAGCAGCATTAGGAATGCTGTACAGCAGGAGTTGATTAAGCACGCACGTTTCGTTGGGAAGAATGCAGGTAACAAATGTGCGGCTAACATGGCATCTGAAAAGCATGGAAGTGAAATAAGAGCAAGCAAGCAAAGCTTTGTTTGCACGCACCTTTCTGGCGAGGTCCCATTCAGATCGTAGCATTCCGATGGCGCAGCACTTCATTCCCAACGAAACACGGTTTACACAACGCGGATAAATGATTAAGAACGGCATGACTAATAGCAGCCACAACACCGAAAGCACGAAAAGAAGAATAAATCCACAGCGCACCAACATCGTCGCGAGCCCGCGAGACCTAGCTTGTCACTTCAGCAGATGTGACGAGAGAACCGGTACGCCGCGCATGACAAATGAAAAATAAACGGCACCACTTCTATTACACCGCAGTGTTTAGGAGCGTCTCCGCTAAAATAAACAGCTAAGAGCACATTTTTTCAGAGGACTATTTGCTTACGCGCACACTGACCGTTGGCCGTTCTTTGGCGGCTGCGTGCGCTCGCGGAAAGCGTCCGTGGGTGCAACCGCTTGCTACTCGCGGTGCAACTGTTGCTCTCTTTCAGTTTGCATACAGCACCACTGGCCTACAGTTGATCTCTTTGAGGACTAACTGGACGCCGTGGAGACGAACGGGAGCAGTTACTCCCAATTCGCTCGGTTTTAGCTTAGAGCATAGGGCTTATTGGTTTTTTAATTGTTTATTTATTTACGGAGACTGCTACCTCTTTGCGAGATATTGCAGCCGTGCGCTAGCAGATGCTAACAAAATGAAGATAACGGAGTGTCCCCGACCTCGACCTACGAGACACGGCAGACAATCCTCGGGAAAGATTCCTAGAACCGACTTCTCATTTGCTAGAAAATGTGCCCACGAAAGCTTCGGCAATTAGATTTTAGATCCCATTGGTGCAGTAGAAAAACGTCAGACGTGCATAAAAGACCGAGCCAGAGCCATGGGTTACATAAAAAACAACAAATACATTCGTAATGAAAGGAAAATGCACAATATACGCACAAACACGGCTCTTCGAAGCAAGATGAATGCGGGTGGGCGACAACACGGAACCAACAAACACCCAATACACGAGCTCATCCATTACAACAAGGCAATAAAACAAAATGGAGTCCTATTTACCAGGGCCACTCGAAGCATTTCATCAATATTGATGCTTTCGGCTCAGCCTCGACGGTTGGCAGCGTCGTTAAATTTCTACTTTCACTGTAACATGACATCTCACTGACGATCCACTCCTTCTTGACGACTTCTAACCAGCCATTATTCGCGATCTTTTAAATTGGGTTCTGCGGATCATCGAGAGATTTTGGCACCAATCACGCGATCTCAGCATGCGTAAGTGTGAGGGAAAGCTCTCGATTAAACTATGTGTTTCTTCGGGATGGAGGCACCACCTTCTTCGCATGTCGCTGTTACCGTCGGCGCGTACTCTCCGCTTCGTCCTTCTCTCACGCGCTCGCCCACTGCGCTGCAATCATTGAATTCTGCATTGTGGAACATTTCGAAAAACCCCAGTATCGAAGCCTGTGGGCTTTCCGCGCCGTTGTGTTCAAGACTTTCGCTGTGCGCTTCCTTTTTTTTCGCGGGTTTCGGTTCGGCCCGGCTTATCTGACACAATGGCGTGCTCCCCGACGAACTGGAGGCTATTTCGTAACACGTAGTATCGATTAGCATGCGGTTACCGACGGACTGCGAGAATCAGCATTCAAATCAGGCACATGTTACACGTACACGTAGAACAAGAAAAGAATAAAAACATACAAAGAGTACACAACCACGTCTGGAAATTCTGAGACAAATGAGAATGCATTTCTTCCGCAAATTTTGTTGGGGCTAATTACCGAAGTGCGGCATAAAACCATGCCAGAGCTCGATTGGTTATGGGACAATGCCTTTATATAACTGCTTCAACGTGGTCGGAACCAACATGCTTTGGGTAACACACGTAACACATTTCACAAATGGATTCGTTCACACGAAGGAGCTTTAGTAATCACAAGTTATCTGACGACACATTTATAGAGGAGGAAATGTTGCAAGTATCAAGGTTTCCTCAAGTGCCTTTGGGAAAGCGTTCGTATAGAGAACTTTTCTTTTGTTCCACGACTTCGAAAACTCATCGTGCCTTAGTGTTCCCTTCTTAACGACATAGCTTCTGGCACATAGGGATGCTGCATGAAACGCAGGTATTATCGAGATGTTGACACGTCATGTATGCAAACACAATAACATCTATAATGTAAAGAAGATACCGGAAACCGGTCAGCGTATAACTTTGAGGAAGAGCGACTTGCTAGCCTCCTAAAAATTCAAATATGCTGCGTAAACACATCGCCTACTGTACTTATGGAAAAATACAGTAGACCGAGGCGGAAAGTGTTTGCGTCGCGTCGAGACGGAAAGAAGTGGGCGTGCTTCTTTGCCGCAAGCAACAACAAAAACAAAGCTTTATTACCGGAAAGCAGCGGATTTTATCGGCCACATCACTGGCGCCCTCGTGGCGCTATAACTGCCGACACTGACGCTGCCATAGCTGGCGAGCTATCTCATCACACATCTTTTTCTGTGCTTTTAAAGCGAAGCCTTGTACCTCTACCAGCCAAGGGTTCTGTCGTGTCCGTCGTTGTAAGCAAAAAACGATCCCGACGAACCGCTCGCGCTCGCGCTCGGCGCGTGCCTCCCTGCGCGCTACCTCTCTCACTCTTCCATCTGCTGTCTTGTGAGAGAGAGAGAGAGACAGAGAGAGAGAGAGCGAAAGGTGCGCGTTGCCTATGGAAACGCTCTTTCTTCGATGAACGCTCGACCAGCTCGCAAAGAAGGAGAACGCGCCCTTACCCGCGAGTGACGAGCTTGAGGCAGGGAGCGTCTTCTAGCGAGCTTCAAAACAAGCTTCAAAGTGATGAGCCAACATGATGGATGATAAGGGCTGCGGGCAAACAACGGAAACAGGCTCGGCGCGTTCCGTAAGATTAGACTGTAGCTGTTGCAAAGCTTATGCAGCTGCTTGAAAGAGGGTTGACGTCATTCGAAACCCTTCCAGCCTAGTAACTTCTTCGGTTCATTTCTAGACTACCCCACTATGGGTAGACCACGGAAAGTAAAGACGGCAGAAGAAGAGCGTGAATATAAGGCTCGGCGGAAAGAACAAAATCGTCTCGCTCAACAGCGTCGTATGCAAAACCCAGCAGCTCTCGCCGTCACCGTGAGGGTGGCGTAAAAAGCTTCGCTTTCCAACCACATTCACAGGGTGGATAGGCGGGCAATTTTTTTTACGAAGCTTGAAATCGTTCTGGAGTGTAGAGAGTGAAAGAAGAATGCGGACCGTCCCGTTCGCTCACGTGCGGTGCGGTGAATGATGGATGCGGTACACGGTAGGTAGGCAAGCAAACACACATATATTCAACGGGCACTCTCAAAATGGGCACTCTCAAATAAACAAAACAGCAATGCTCGCGGGCTACACATTCAGTCTTACGCATGCATCGTTCTAAATGTGGAAAGTTAACGTGCATGTGCGCAAGCTCACGGCTATGTACACGTCGGTAGCTCGAGGCGTCAGTGTGGTGCCTTCGGGGACGCGGCGGGCAGGCGAGGTTGTGGAGCTCGAACGCTGGTGGCGGCTCTGGCTCTCGAACGCAGCACGGAGTGGCGTCGGCCCAGCGCAGGTAAAGGCCGAAACCCTAAACCCGTAGGTAGCGGCCACACTGGTCACCCGGCGAGGTCAGGCAGCAGTCGCCGGCTACCGACGTTCGCAGGACCGGTCAGGAGGCTGCCCAGCACTTCAGCCCGGGTAGCCATCTTCAGACCTCCGCTCCTCGAACGCCGGCTTCCTCTGCCTTCGTGGCGGCCGTCCTGCTCCTCGTGCCTTCCTCCTACTGCTTCTTCTTTTAGGGGCGAAGCTCCTTAAGGCGTGGGTCGTTCGTCCCTTGTAGTCGTAACCACCTCGTTCTAGGATTGCGCTCGATAGCTCGCGCGCGGGAGGCTCGCGCTCGCCCTCGGCGCGTTCCTCCCGGCGCGCGAGCTCTCTCACTCTTCCATCTGCTGTCTTGTGTGAGAGAGACAGAAAGAGAGAGAGAGAGAGAGAGCGAAAGACTGTCCGTTTCTAACGATGATGATGGGTTTGTGCTAGCGCGTTACGGCGCGTGTAAGAAGCTGGCGTAAGACGCTGTGGCCTCTCCACCTTATACTCTTTCAGCAGTCATGTGATGGCGTCGGCAAACGCGGTGCGCGTTCCGGCCTGTGTAAGGGGCTGAGTAAGACGCTGTCGCCTCTCCCCCCTTACTAGAGTGTACTGCATGTTTCTAACGCGTTTGTGCTAGCGTCCCCTTAAACGCGAGATCCCAGCGTTCGAATACAGTGTTTCTCACGTCTTTACATGATGATCGACTGGGCGAATTACACGGATGATTAACGGTTTACCGGTGATTCACTCCGGAGCTTCGCCCACTCATCATCATTCACCCCGTGGATATGCTGTGAATTTTTTTCTTCCTATCCCACTACTGCCACGTGCACTCTTTTCGCTTCTCCCACCAAGCACCGCTCGCGTAGCTGCTTTCGTCGTTGTCGTCTTTTCACCACATGGAGGAACCACACACCTTCCACTTCGTGTGTGATAATGAGAAGAGTCGTTACACCGTTGCGCACTGCTTGTTTCATCACTGCGTATTTCCGGGGATTCCGCTCTTGGTGGCGTTGTTTCTCGAGCATCTTCTGAACTTGTAGGAGGCAGCGGGACGAGCTGAGTGCGATTTCTGTGCAGAGAAGTTTCCCCGTAGTCGACCCAGTATGACCTGGGCTCGTCAGCGCTTCCTCGAACGACCCCTTCTTTTTGCAGGTCTACGATCCATACGTCTGTTCCTTCAGATAGCTCTGGCAGATCACGTACTCCATGGCGTCGGTCGTAGTCTTTCTTCTGGCGCTGACGCTGCGACCTCTGGAAAGCTGCCAGTTTTTGGAAGTCCGAGGCTGGAGGCTTTCGCTGGGCGTTGGCAGGAGCGTGCGCAGTCTTCTCCCCATGAGCTGCTCGGCGGGGCTGTATCCGTTCTTCAATGGGCTTGTCCTGTAGGCGAGAAGAGTTTTATAAGCGTCAGCAGTTTTCTTCAAGGACCCTTTTATATTTTTCACGGCGGATTCTGCCATTCTATTGCTTTGGTGATAATGAGGATTAGACGTCACGTGTTGAAAGTTGTACTCGGCTGCAAATTTTGAAAATTCAGCATCGAGGGCTCTTGAGAATTGCGGCCCATTATCGGACACTGCTACTTCCGGCATCCCATGTCTCGCAAAAATGGATTTGCAGTGGTTTATTACTGCTGAGGAAGACAGGTTGTTCAGCGGTACCAGCTCCGGGTAGCGTGAAAAATAATCCGTGACCATCAGCCACCATTTGCCCCCAAGAAAGAATAAATCCATCGCAATTCGCTGCCATTGCCTATCTGGAAACTTGGTCTGTTGCAGTGGCATCTTTCGGTTGGTGCTCTGCTTAAGGCAGCTGTGGCAGTTCTTAACCATTCGTTCAATGTCCGCGTCGATACTTGGCCACCAAACTGAGCTCTTCGAACGTGCCCGGCACTTCTTGATTCCGAAGTGTCCCTCGTGAATTACTTCAAGGACGGGCTGCTTAGTGTCGACGGAATCACTATCCGAGAGCTGCACATGAGCAGGTTTTCAACGAGGGCAATACTTTGTGTCTCATTCCAGTAAGGCTTCAGGTCAAATCCAACATCTCGATGGCTCGGCCAGCCTTTTGTACATAGATTGATAAACGCTTGACATACCAGATCTTGTTCTTGCTCCTGGGCGATAAGTTGTAAACTCGGCGATGTTACCGGGACTGACGAGGCCACCAGTCGAAGATAGCCTTGGATTTCGGCCTCCAGTTCTGTGGATTCCGTTTGTGGAAGAGGTGACTGAGAAAGGGCGTCCTAAACCGGTCAGCTCCCGTCCTGGAACATACACAACGTCATACGTATAGCGCATCAGACGCATCCTATTAGACGCATGCGCATTCTCTGTAGTCTCGGTGTTAGTTCGTCAATTCCTTTTGACCCAAACAAAGATACGAGTGGTTTGTGATCTGCCTCTAGACTAAAGCGCTTTCCCGGGAGATAATCACGGAACTTTTCACAAGCACACACAAGGGCAAGCCCTTCTTTTTCAATTTGGGCATATCGCCGCTCTGTGCTCGTAAGAGTTCTGGAAGCATAAGAAATCGCTTTGAACAAACCGTCTTTTTGCCTTTAGCGCAGGACAGCTCCGAGACCGTATGATAAGGCGTCTGCTGTCACCACTGTTTCCATATTTGAATCGTAGATTCCCAAGACAGGGTCCGATGAAAGAAGTCTTCCACCTCGTGAAGGCGGCTTCTTGCGCGGCACCCCACACAAATTCCTGTCTTGAGCTCATCATGGAAGAAAGGGGCTGCACGACTTCCGCCATGCATGGCAAAAAGCGGGCCAGATAATTTGCTATACCCATCACTCGCCGTAACTCTCTCTTGGACGTCGGGCGTAGCATCGCTGTCACCGCGATAAGCTTTTGTTTATCGGGACGCACTGTATTATTCCCGATTGTGTGTCCCAGAAATGAAATTTGGGTGACACCAAACTCGCACTTTGTTCAATGTAATGCCCGCTGCGCGGAGGCGGTCCATTACTGCCCGAAGGCGTTCGTCATGCTGTGCTTGCGTGGCGCCCCAAATGAGCACATCGGCCATGTGGCAGACGACTCCCTCCTGTCCAGAAAGAACTTGTCCCATTCGTCTCTGAAAATGTTCGGGGGGCTGAGGAAATTCCGAGCGGAAGTCGACTGAAATAAAATCGCCCGAACGGCATAATAAATGCTGTGAATTTTTTGCTTCTTTCACTCAGCGGTATCTGCCAGAAACCAGAGTTCGCGTCGAGTTTCGAGAGCATGGTGGCTCCCCCTAGCATTCCGATGGTGTACTCGACGGCAGGGATGGGATGCCATTCTTGTTGAACGTATCTGTTGAGTTCCGTGAAGTCGACACAGATGCGAACAGCACCAGAGGGTTTAGGAACGACAACCATAGGTGCGCACCATGTAGTAGGCTCGGTGACAGGAGAGATGACGCCTAGTTCTTGCATCCGCTCGAGCTCTTGTCTTGTTTTTTCGAACAAAGGCAGGGGGACTATGTGGCGACGACAGCGTGAAAGGCTTTGTTTCCGGGTTCAACTTGAGGTCATACTCTTCCTTGAAGGTCCACAGTCCCTGGAAAACTTGTGCAAAGCCAGATTCGGGCTCCAGTTTCTTGACTACATTGACTTGTGATAGTACGCCCAGCCTTTGTATCGCTGGTTTCCCAAGAAGAGGGGTTCGAAGACCTTGCAGGACGCACACATTCTCGCGGATTTTCATTCCAGCAAATGTCATATTCATGGCAGCCATACCACATATGGCAAGTGATTTCCCATCAGGTCCCTGAAGCCGGCGCCTTGCTGGTTGAAGATTTATCGTGGGGAATAGTTGAGTGAAGAGCTCCGCCGGAACGACCGTTTTGTCTGCACCAGTATCTATTTTAAATATCACCTTCGAGGATTCAACAGTGACTGGAAATTCCCACCTGTAAGCGGATGAATGGGATGCGACTCCGAGGAAGCCTGGTTCTTCGGTCCGGTTTTCGACGTTCCTGACAGCTGTGGTTGATCAGCAAACCGCCTCGAAGTGTCCTCTTTTTTCGCACTTTCGGCAGACCGCATCTTTTGCTGGACAAGCCGCTCGACTGTGCCTGTTTCTTCCGCACCAGCCACATAGTTTGGGAACGTTGCTTCCATTTTCAGGCGAAGGCACGTTCTTCGCAATTTGTCGCGTACTCCTCTGGGACTGTATGTGGTGGACGTCCTGTTCGCGCACGCGGTGAAGCTCTGCCAGTTGTTGGTTGATGGTCTCGTGCTGTCGTGCCACCAGCAATGTTTTTTGAAGATTTAGGTCAGGATCGAGTTGCAGCGCTCTCGAGACTGTGGTCTTGGATGCCCACCACGAGACGGTCTCGAATTAAATTTTCACGCCGCCCTCCGTAGTCGCACGTAGACGCAAGTGCGTGCGGAGCGGTAACAAAATCCTCGACGGATTCGCCGTCTTGTTGTTTTCGGGTGTTAAACTTGACCCTTTAATTAATTATGTTCCGTCGAGGAACAAAGTAGCCTTCATATTCCATCAGCACTGCCTCAAACTTCTCCTTGTCCTCCGGTTCAAGTTCGAACGTTCTGAAGATGTCTTCGGCCTGAGGTCCCATCAGATACACCAGTGCATCTATTTGGCTCTTCTCTGGCTTCGCGTCAAGACCAGACGCCGTTCGGAGGCGAAGAAATCGCTGTTTCCAGACAGGCCAGTCATTGGGCGTTGCGAAGCTGAAGGGCTCGGGCGGAGCAATTTGAAACGAAGCCATCTCACTTGGTCTTTTCTTGGAAGATACCTTGTGGCTTGCACGTCGTCCGGTCGTCTGGCACTGTTCAGCGGGTACGTGGCGGCGGCATCCTCGTTTCCGGGCTAGTCTGACGTCCGATAGCCGTGGCATATATGATCGGTGGGCGCCACATCTGACACCATGTTTGCGTCGCGTCGAGACGGAAAGAAGTGGGCGTGCTTCTTTCCCGCAAGCAAGAACAAAAAAAGCTTTATTATCGGAAAGCAGCGGCTTTTATCGACCGCATCACTAGCGCCCTCATGGCGCTATAACTGCCGACACTGACACTGCCATAGCTGGCGAGCTATCTTATCACACAGAAAGAAGCAGGCTAAAATTATTTTATTGGAGAAATTCGGTGTGGAACGTAACTAAGGGTGTTTGAATATTTGAAGATTTTGCATATTTGTGTAGTATTACACTTCCAAGAATCCTATCCTGGCCCGAAAATAGGCGTTCGAAAGTTTGGAATGTTCGTGATGATTTGTATATATTGAAGGACTGAAAATGCGGTCCACTGATCTTGCCAACACTCGCTTATCTTCCACGCTGTCGCAGAGGACGTCGAAGCCCGCAGTGACTTTACGGGTAAGCTTGTACAGTACACCTAGGCGTGATCGTAGCGAAGGACGAGCTCGACATTGTGCAAGTGTGAGTTTTCGCCGCGAACGTGCGGTAGCACGATGGACATCTGCAAGTACATCCTCGTCAGCGCTGTTACAGCTCGCGTAACCATCCCTCCACGCATTTAACCGCAAAGGAAAGCTCGCTATCTTCCTATTTGGAGCCGCAAGAATCGCCCCAGAATGCATTGTAGCGACGTGATCATGGCAACAACATTCTTTCATGATCCTTCATGATAGCGTTTGTTGTTTCTTATAGCTTAATTTATGTTGGGGTATGTTACTAATGGAATTATAATTCGAAAAGGTAGTCTCGACAGCGTAAACCTGATAGATATATTTTCTTCGCTGATTCCTTATCAGTGTATATTCCAAATAGATGTGTGCGTGCAATAACAGAATATTTATCAAGGTGCATCTGTTTTCATACTTCATATTCGATCAGACACCTTACGCTCAATATTCATATTTTATTCATATTTGAGAAATGTTATATTCGCACATTTCTAGTTACAACAAGAACCGAAATAAATGCTTATCACGGTTGCACTAAAATTGAATTGATGGGTCAAACATGACCCGACAAAAAAACCATAACCACAATTAGGCATCCGGGAGTTTTAATGCCGACAGGAAACGAAGTAACTCAACATGCTTCTCGAATAACTCGGCTACGAGGTGTGCCTTGTATTGCTATTGTGGTCTTGGCACGTGAAACATTTTCATTTGCATTATTAAATTCATGATCAGCCGAGGTATAGGAGAAGGTTTTGTAGGCGTGAAGAGTCTGCTTATTTCGTCGACATTATCACTTTTGCTTCTAACGCTACGTTTATGACGCGAACATGAGTGAATATATTGGGAAGAATTGCTTGAAGAATGGTTTCTTACTCTATTAGACTATATTCACTGCTGCCGGTACTATGTTCGTATTTAATTCAGCCTCAATTAGAGCCATCCGCGTGCCTCAAATTTCTATATTATTAGCGCATAAAGTCCCCTTACAGTTCAGTTCGGGGCTTTCAGACTTCCCTGTGTATATTTTGTTGTCCTTGTCTTCTTTATGTATAGGGAATTAATAAATTTGCTTGTTAAAAATATCAAGCGCATAGCAGTGAGTGATGGGTGATGCGTGCGATGATTGGTGCGAATTCACTTAAACTGCGCAAACCATTTTTTTCAGTATTTCCCCTATGCGAAATGTACGTGAGAGACAGCCATGTAAAGGAGGGGCCTCCCCAGGATTGCCTCAGATTCTTCAACCTAATGTGCCCTGGCAGAACATATTACCCATACCAGTCTTACTGCAAGGGTAAAGGCATGGAAGACACAATCTCCTACTGACCGTCTACAGACGACTGGGTCGATAAAAAGGGACTCAATAGTCGTCGCAACTTTGTGGTGAAGGATGCACGTGCCTGTGGAGTCTTCGCCATGTCGCTAGTGCACATAATAAGAAATAAACGAATGACGGTTCGAGGATAAACTGACCAGGTAAATACTTGTGTGTCCTACAAGAAAAATTTACAATAACAGAATGTACGAACTTGTTAGCGCGAAATGTCTAGTTTAATGATTTCACACATTCTATGTTTCCTTATTAAAGTTCTGCAGTGTTGCCTCGTGCAGTAGATTAGCAGCTAGGGCGCTGCACTGTCCGAGGAGGCGGTTTTCATAGCGAACATTCACGGCCATAATTTTATGCAGCCAAATGTAAGAACAACTCTTCACGTGGATTTGTATCCAGATTAAAAACTTCAGCCCATCTAGTTAATCCAAGAATACACCACTATTCATGCTTCATGAGGGCTTGCTGTTTTGACACATTAAGCGTACTTACTTGAGCTCTGTGGCGGTGACAGCCTGTGCCCCTTGCACTGAAGACTGGGCCTTCATGCAAAACAATGAAGGCATTATCTGTTGACAAACTTTTATCAACGCGTACAATTAATTTCTCATGGCAATGTCGGAAATATCAATTTAGGCGGAGTGCTCTTGTGAGGGCACGACTTCGCTGAATAAGTTTCCCACAGGCGGAAACACTTGCAAAAGAATCCAACCATATTGTAAAATAAAAAGGAGGTTATGCTATGTTATGGGATGTTTTAATGTTTTGAAAGTATAGACACGGCAGTTTTTTAAGTTTAGAGATCGCCATCCAGTTAGCTTGTTGATGCATTTGAGACATACAGGGAAATAACGTAAACACTAGGAGAAAAAGCCGGTATATGCAGGGGTTCTGCCTGTATCCTCTCCATTGTCCGCTTCATTTTTCCTACACCAAGTTTTCCTTGACTCAAGATTAACTAGACAAAGCGTATTTCCAACGCACGCATCTATTTACAAATGAAGGCGGTTGTGCTGCACGTTTATTTCCATATTCTTTCCTCACTTTCACTGGCGCAGTGCTTCGCCTCGTTTATACACGCAACCGGATTTCATAAAAACACAAACGACACAAACATTCGGGCCTAAAGGCCCGAATATTTGTGAACCTCACACATTAGCACCACCTGCAGGATCGACTTACTTATGGAGAGCACACAAACACTCCCAATAGCCCTAAAGCTCTCAGCATTTCGCCGGATTTGCTTTTGCTTCCGGGATCACCTATACACTCAAGGCACACACTTGGGATCAGTTCCCAAAGGCCTGATGTTGTCAGAGCAGGGAAAAAGTTTTTCTCAAGCATTAACTCGTATACCGATGAGGCCAAGGTTTGTAATGGGTTCAGTAGAATAATCGGGCAAAAAAAATTGGCAGATCCCACGTGCAGTGGGAGTCAAGGAAATGCGAAGCACGCATAAGGAACGTAAAATGGATTTGCATTGCTGTCTCGCTATACAGAGTTTGGTACATATGAAGCTAACGAAACAGCCGCAAGGGCACAATGAGTGTGGCATGTAAACCATGCTGCTCATACACGCATGTCATGATTCTAACAATATGACCTGGCATTTATGTTCGTCATGCAGTCGTGTTGTGCCATAGCCATTTTCGTATACATCCGAATAAGGAAACGAGTGGCATGTAGATCATACCGCTCGTGACATGCATGTCACAATTTTCATGTTATGACCTATCATTTATGATCGTCATGCAGTCATGTTGTGCCAAACAATTTTCGTATAGATCCCGTTAACGAAACGGCAGTATAGAGGCAGGACCATGGCATGTAAATCATGCCGGTCATGACACGCGTGTCATGGTTCTAATCTTAGGACCTGTCATTTACGTTCTTCATGCTGTCGTGTTGTGCCATAGCAGTTCTGGTATGCATCCCATTAACGAAACGCCTGGCATGTAAATCATGCTGCCCATTACATGCATGTTATGCTTTTCATGTTATGACCTGTCATTTATGTTCGTCATGCAGTCATATTGTTGCATACCAATATTCCTGTACAACCCGCTAACGAAACGGCCAAAAGAGCACCAAGACCGTCGCATGACATTCATGTCATGATTTTCGTGTTATGAGGTGTCATTTATATTTGCTATGCAGTCAGCTTGTGGCATGCCAATTTCCGTATATGTCCCATTAACGAAACGCGTGCCATGTAAATTGTGTCGCTCATGATATGCATGTCATGATTTTCTTGTTACGACCTGTCATTTATGTTCGCCATGCAGTCATATTGTGGCTTACCAATTTTTGTATACATCCCATTCACGAGATGCCCAGGAGAGGACCTAGACTGTGACATGTAAATCATGGCGCTCATGGCACGCATGTCATGCTTTTCATGTTATGACCATCCATTTACGTTCGTCAGGCAGTCATGTTGTGCCATAGCAATTTTCGCATACATCCCATTAGCGAAACGGCCAGGAGCGCATTACGACAATGGCATGTAAGTTATGCCACTCATGACATGCATATCACGATTTTCATGTTATGACCTGCCATTTATGTTCGTCAGACAGTCATGTTGTGCCATACCAATTTTCGCATACATCCCATTAGCGAAACGGCCAGGAGAACCCTAAGACCGTGGCATGTAAATCATGCCGCTCATGACATGCATATCATGATTTTTATGTTATGACCCGTCATTTATGTTCGTCATGTAGGCATGATGTGGCATACCAATTTTCGTAACATCCGATTAGCGAAACGGCCAGCAGAGTACAAAATCGTAGGCGGCTAGATAGATAGATAGATAGATAGATAGATAGATAGATAGATAGATAGATAGATAGATAGATAGATATATAGATAGATAGATAGATAGATAGATAGATACGCTCAAACTCGGCGAAGTTCGCTAAGAAATGCTTAGCATTTGAAAGGTGTTCCACCCCACTGACAAGAACACGGGGCAACATCTGGGAAGACCAAGCGAACTGCCAGGACGCGTATACAGAACTTGTGTCCAACTGGTCACACTACAACGAAAGTTTTAAACAACCGCGACAGTCGCATTTTCGAGGGAGAACGAAAATTCTAGAGGCCTGTGTACTCTGCATTGTCATTGCAGGTTAAAGAACTCCAAGTGGGCAAAACTTCTGGAGCTCTCCAATACGGCGTTGCTGATCTTTCTCTTTTAATCCCTTTCCCCGACCGTGACGGACGCTGAGTCGTGCTCCAGACATGTGCTGCAGAAAATTACGTCCTTTCCTTCACCTAACAACAATCATGAATCACCAACAAGAAATCAAAGACGCCCATTGACAAGCAAATTATGGCCCTCTTCTAAAGCTGATTGTGCCTTCACGAAACCATCCGATTACAACCCGTTTGGAATTGCTTGCATGGTTCCACTGTTAGCGCACGCTCGTATCTTATGGCAGCTATGTCGAGGGCTCTAGCGCGTGCAATACAGTGTTCCAAGAGAAATGCAACTCGCAACGCGTTCACACGTCTGCCATATCGCGCCCCTCGATTCCCCAGATTGCCGCTTATGCATTTTAGAACTTCGCGAACACAGGTTTCACTTTCGTGCGCTAGGAAATTCTTATGACAGCGAGATGAATTTCTATTTTCTCCTCCACCTTCAAATGGACAGTCATACCACCGCTGGAGAAGTTGGGTATCTGGGGGTAGAAAACGATCCGCAACCTGGTGTGCCCACGTCACCCTTAAATGAAGCCATGTCAGCTTTTGAAGGCCTATTTGCACGTGCGGGCCTGAGCGGCCTCAGTTTTTTTTGGTCACTAATTTAAATTATGGAATTCAGCTTCTTCTGCCTCAGAGTGGCACTTATCCTTGACGGCGCTGCAGGGTCACCGGCTGAAATTTATGACATTAAGGCACAGTCCTACACTTCATATCCCTCGGGGTACCTCATGTGTGGCCATTAAATATAGAAAGGTGTATTGAATATGATTGTAAATTAAACAGACAAGGGTAACCCCCATTTTAAAAATTCACAAGTCCATTTCTGTGCACTGCATTTATTATAACTATTCGACACAATACTACAGCTGCAGAGTATAGCGCTTCTACTACATGCATGTTTGAAACACGAGAGTCTACATTTTCCACGTCGCAGGTAAGCTAGCTTTACAGCTATGAACAGGTCTATTCTGTAGGGCTTTCTCAGTAATCGAACGTTTTGAATACCGGCAAAAATAAAAAAAGGTGAGGGAAAATGTGGGAAGCTTGTGCTACTTGTGCAATGCTTGAATAACACCAGAGCTTCTGGTCAACTTAGCTTCTACAAGCTTAGGTAATCAAGTGGTTTGCCAGGAACATTTATGTGATGGAATTCTTAAATACAGAAAAGGGGAACATACGTTGCACCTGACGAAGGCAACCTGTTCAAAAATATGGCAAAGCGGTATGAAAACAATGAACATGGACACAGAGCAACCAACAAAATAAATAAGCAGACCACAGTCGCGACTCTTTCCAGCAGAAATAAACACAAAACCATGCAATTTAACACTCCAGTTTAGCCAACGCGAAACAGTCTCACTGATTCTGGTCGGCTGACGTGCAGGTTAAGGTCCACGCAGGTGAAGCGTCAGTACGGACGGGACGTCGTCGCAATAGCTTTGAGATGTCCCTACCAAGCGCAAAGGGGGAGGCGGTTCCACGCTCTACACACTTCTCAACTATCGCGCCTACCGTACCACTTCAAACGAAACATCACGACTAACCTCGCTCATCCCCCTTTGGCCACACATCTCAACAACCATTTAAACCCAAAACGGATTCGTGCTGGGGCGGGGAAGAAAAGAGGCAACAGGCTCTTTTAATTTAACAAAACAAGTAATTAAATGTGCGAACATGATTAAATACGCAATTAACAATTCGTGGCTAACATAATGACAAATGGACAAGGCCATCAAGAAGCAAAAGAACTCACATTACAAACCAGCAATCCACATCGCTAATATACTGATCAATAAACTACTGACAAAGGAAAAGTACAAAGCGCCTAGCAAACTCAGGCGCAATGTCTCAAATACGCTTGCAGCCGCAACAGAAGGACGCTTATCTGCATGAGTTCCATCGGTGCGTAGTTCTCGTCGCCGGCTTGTGGACTGGCGCTGGGGATGTCGATCGGGAAGACGCCATAGCTCACGGATCCGCTCCGATCATTGCTGCAAACATGGGCTCTTCACGAAGACTACCTCATCTCTCCCGGTTGGAGAGCCGAACGGCGCGGCTCACCCGAGGGGCAGCGAACGAGACTCACGTCTTCGACTCCAACATGACGGAATGCCATCGCATCTCTCCGCGCCTCTCGAATCTCTCAAATTCTTCGTCCCCGGCCCCAGGACGAGTTCTTCTCTCTCTCTGACCACCCTTCTTCGGCGGCTTGTACCGAGAGCGACACAACACAGGTGCGGGCGCGACTCCCTGGCGCCTCGTTATTGCCCGTGGCTCTGGTGGTGCACTGTTGTCTGCGTGCGACCGCGTAAACAGGGACACCAAGCCCCTCCGGGCGAACTCCTTCCAGTGGCCGGTGCGTGAGAAGAGCGGCCAGCACGTGTGCGCCTCCAGATGGGTGCACGCGTACTCGTCCCCTCGACCATAATGAACACTGGCAGAGCGCGAAGCTGACGCCCAATGTACACGCGCGTGTGGGGCCACTGTGCAAGCGTCGCCTCTGCTGTCATTGCGCGGTTTCCGCGAACTTGCAGACGGCGAGAGCTCCGGTGATTCCCCGACCGCCGCAGCGGCCGGAAAACGGGAATACCGATGCCCCAAATGTCCGTTCCCCACGCTCTCCTCTCTCGCCCCACCGACGCCTCTAGGGGCGTCAGAGCTTGTTGACGGATGGTGCTACGTTACGTTGATAGTACCGTGGTGCGGGTCAGGAAAGGAGAGGACGAGCATCGAAGCTAGGGGAAGCCTCGCGCTCCAACTCGTAGCTTGAAGAGACAGAGCAGCACTCTTCACTACACCCAACCGTGCTACTTGCAGTGGTGGGCCTGCTGGCCCTCCAGGAAGGTAAAGAACAGCTGAGGTCCCGGATAGCCGTGGACCTCGTCACGGAGTTCTCGTCCGGCGAGTTAGATCTCGGGCCGACACCCGACCATGCTATTGGTGACTGGGGCGGCTCATTGGGCTTTGCATAAAGATGGCGTCAGGAAATCGCTGCCGAGTGAAGCCACACAGTCCGACTCTTGGCGCACGCCAGGCACTCTGGAGAACGCCGTAGTGCAATTCCGGCGGAGAGCTTGCACCTCACATCCATGCTTGTCGAACGCTGCCTCGCTCCTCCAACACTGCGCCGAACGTGCACGCTCCGCGTGCCACCTTTGCTTCGTTTCTCCTAGCGGCCACATTTCTGCGGTTGTTGCCATCTTCCTCATCGCCTCGTGTGCTGAACCCGTGTTTCTGTGTGGCGGTTTGTTACGTTGCGAACTTCCCAGCAACACGAAATGGAACAAGCACGCACTTCTCCCATGACAAAATCACAAGACTAGAAGCGATGCCATGTTAGTTTATTCGGGTCAAGTGTCTAGGCTCAGTTTGTTCGGCGGGCAATATCCGGTTGTGGCGCTTCTTCCTTATAATTTCCCTCTACGCCCTGACCTCCCTTTCTTACGCATTCCTATGCTATGCTGTACATGGCAACGCTATGCCTCACGCTGTCCCCTCCTCCTCTCCCTCATGTTCTTTCCCACCATCTTCTTATACGACACAAGGCTATGCTATACTTTATGCTTTCCCCTCCTCGTCACTCTTACTTCGCTTTGGAAGCCTATTTTATATACCACAGGGATCTAAGCTATGCTGTGAAACGCTGGTGCCATTATGTGGTTCTGGGCTTAATGGATGAGCGCAAGAGAAGTGCACGCAGAAATGGTACGTATTTCGTAGAAGTGCACGCGCGCGTGAAGATGATAGCCGTATTTGTGTTTGCGTATTACAGCTGATGGCCGGCGTAAAGAGTTCCGCTCTTAACATGCGTTCTAGTGATTTTGCTGAAGATGCTAAACTTCAGCATTTACGCTGTCTGCCGCAACTGGAGAGGCCTGTACAGGTAACCATCTGTAGTGCATTGAGGTGTAATAGAAACGAACCCCGTAGCGCGAGTGCATACTTGTCGTTGCCAATACGTTCTGCCGCAATATGCATCTTAAAGGGGTGGAGACACCAAATTACGAGGTATTAAAAAGCCTGTTTTTTACACTTAGTGGGAGGATAAGAATGATGTGAAGTGGATTCGCCAGGCATTCTCAGATAATGATTGGCAGCTTACTATCTTCCCGCAAGAAGAAAGTGTATAACGGCTGCACTTTAGCGTGCATGGTTACAGGACAGAAACTTGAAGGCTCACTCGAAGGGTTAAACATAAATTGAGGACAACGCAGCGAATAGTGGAGCGGCAAAATGACTGGTGTAATAATATGCAGAGAGTGTCAGGGAACAAACTCATGTTAAAGGTAGATTAGTGGAAATTAAGAACAAAAAGCGGACGTGGGCGGGCCATGTAACGCTAAGGCAAGAGAAGCTTTGGTCATTAAGTGTAAGATAGTGAATGCCTAGGGAAGGCAAGCGTGGTAGGAGGCGGCACTACGTTAGGTGGGCACATGAGATGAGGAAGCTTGCGAAGGTGGAACGGCCGCAGTTAGCACACATCATGATCGTGTGTACACCCACTGCAAGCCAAGGGCCTCTCCCATGGATCTCCAATTATCCGGGTCCTGTGCTAACTGTGCCCAATTTATCCCCGCAAACCTCTTCATCTCCTTTGACTTTCTGCCGCCCTCTGCCACGCTTGCCCTCACTAGGGATCCAGTCTGTTACCCTTAAGGACCAACGATTGTCTTCGCACGTCCTACACTTGTGCACAAGTGCAGGACGTGCGTGCAAAGGTAGATGATGACAAATTGTGCACCACAGCTACGTGGGACGAATTCGCCAATCTTCTGAGACAGTGACGTGGCAACGCAACTCGGATCCCAGAAGCCAAAACCGCAAATCATTCACATAAGTAACGCTATATTCAATCAAGCATTGCGAATATAGGACCAATGAAGCTTGTGTCATGTGTCCGATGGCAATAAGAAATCACAGAAACAACAAAAACAAAAGCTACAATTTTGGTGGCCCAATACCTTAGAGTTCAAGGTTCAGCCGTACTGTTTGCATTCGTTTAAATATGTTTGTGTCCGGCACGCTTCTGGCAGACAACCAAGCATAATGCAGAGTTCGCAGCTGTCTTTTGTGTAGGTTCCCTTCGGCGTATACCACGGCAGCGCGATCATGTGGGAAAACTGAAGACTGTGGCTGATCTAATCGTATCGGAATCTGTATAACACGAAAGTGAAATGTGTCCTCATATAAGCAGTTCAATGTTTGTTGTTATATTGAGGTGAACTTGCCCACTGCTGTCGGTGTTAAGCTGCTATGGCACTGTTTGACGTGGATGAACCCACGTTCACGCATCACCTCCATAACTTCAAGGACCAACTCTTTGTGGTAACTGAAGTAGTTTACGTAATGACTGAACACAGGCGATTGTACATGCTGTGTGACAAATGTATCGATCATACTTCCGCCACGTTGACCCGTCAACGTTACGGTGCTAGGGAACCTAACGCAGCAGCGGTCTTCTTGCCATCATGCTCGAAGAGTGGTCGGCGGGGAAACGCTTGATTGATTTCTGAGGTTTTACGTCCCAAAACTAGCTATGATTATTGGAGACACCGTAGTTGAGGTCTGCGGAAATTTCGACCACCTGGTGTTCTTTAACGTGCACTGACATCGCACAGTACAAGAGCCTCAACATTTCGCCTCGGCGGGGAAACGCCACCCTCTACGCAAGGTGACCAGTGCGCTACCACTGCGCTGTCGATGCCCTCATGCACGAAGCTGTTGGAACGTGGCTATGTTGTTTGTTATCTCGTTTCTTTCCAATGGCAACGCGGCTCTGAACACGTGCATAGAGGCGGAGCTTCGAACGTGCCTGGACTGGTGCCGCCATCCAGGAGAGACGAAGGTGCAGTGGTGCACTTCGCCTCTCCTGAATGGCGGAACCGTTCCAGGCAACGCGATGG
>JABSTT010003520.1:0-28238 GCA_013339685.2 Hyalomma asiaticum | reverse complement strand
ATATTTGAGCAAGAGGAAAGTAAGTTAGGAAAAATTGGTCAGAGCAATCGGTATAACACGAAAGTGGGATGTGTCTCGCATAAGCAGTTGAAGTTTATCGTACATCGGGGTGACTTACCAATTCTATCGACGTTGCGTTGGCCGGCACCGTTTGACGTGGATGAACCCACGTTCACGCATCGCTCCATAAGATCCATAACCAATCACTAGCCTTGTGATAAATAATGTAGTTTACGCAATAACGCAATATTTATGTAAATGCCGTGCGACAAAGCATCAATCATGTTTACTTGCGCCACATTGACCCGCCAACGCCATCGCCGACTTTGGGCGCTTAGTGCAGCAGTTTTCTCGCGATCACGCTCGGAGAGTAGCCGCGGGGAAGCGCCATCCACGACGAAAGGTGACAGGTAACGCGGCTGCGCGCGCGCCCTTCAAGATAGTTCGGAACGTGCCTGGAGCGGTGCGCCATCCAGGAGAGGGCAAGCCGCACGTGCGCATCGTGATTCACTTCTCCTCTCCTGGATGGCGGAACTATTCCAGGCGCGTTCCACAGTACGCCACACGCTCGCGTCGAGGCAGACGGAAACAAACGATAAGAAAAACTATAAGCTGAGTTCGTACGTGTTCAGGCGTGTGCGCCGATAGCTCTGTGGAAATAAAGGGAAAAAAAAACGCCTATAGCTCTGTACTAGAGAACCGAGCACCCTTCGTCATGGAGCGGGGGCCTGTAAGTGCGATTCCCACTGCATCCAAGGAAATTTTTCTGCGCGTTTTTCTTTGCTGTTCTTACATGTAAATTTTACTGCCTCACTTCCGTTACCGAAATGACTTAGGAGTTGTGGGGGACCCTGGCATAAAACACTTTCTTGTTAAAATAAACATAACAGTCTCAAGTTCTAACACAAGCAGCATGAACATCAATAGTAAATCCACATGTTTTACTTTTACGTACATGATTGTGATTTACTACACTCCACGAAGCGTTGTTCTAAGCTAGCATACTCACTTTTTGAACAATCCTAGCCACTCCCCCGACGCACTTGGACTGGTTCTTGTCCTTTCGAAACACGTGCCGCCATATTTGTTGCTTTCTTCCAAGTGAGAATGAATGTCGTTGGGTATGCAATATTGTCAAACTGAAAATCTCACTTTTTCGCAAGAAATAAGGGAGAGTAGCGCCGGCGAAGAGCAGGCACTTTGCCTCATATTTGAGTTGTGGATCATAGTGTCTCAAGTTGGTTCGGACGTCTCGCTGCTGAAATGTTTCTGAAAATATTGAGTCGCTGATATCACACATTCACTGGCGCAACACTTCCATAATGAAGCCATGACATGCGAATAAAAGAACGGAGTGATTTCGGCAGTGATAATACAGTACGACAAAACAACGGGCTACTGTCGCTGAGTGTGTAGATTCCGACAGCCAATGTAGGCTTCTGTTTCCGTGTGTATGACAAGAGTATGGCACTATGTCACGCGCCGCTCGTTGCGGTGGTCACAGATGTGGCATATCAGGGCGACAGTCCAAGTAAAGCTCGTTCTTTATATGCCTTGCGAGCTATACGGCCTATGGAGGTCCACAACAGGCACTACTACTATAAAATTTTATATTTGCATTTGTAACATCGAAGGGCTAGCACCGTGAAACCACATGCGGGAATGGAATGCAAAAATGCCTTGCGTTAAGTCAAAATATGACGCCACGTGACCCGCGAAAAAAAAAAAAGCAAGCCGACAGAAAAAACGTTATAGTGCGTGAAGTTAAAGATGACATGAGTATGAAGCACGCCGTAGTAGAAAGCTCCGGAAATTTCGACTTGCGGACGTCCTTGCTCTAGGAGGTATTTTGCAAAATTCGACTTGAAAGAGTACTGACACGAATTTTGACATTCTTGTATTGTTGCTTTAAATAAAAGCACTGGTGTGGAGGACCCCAAACAGAGTGTTGTGTTGCCGTCGCAACGCAATGAATATATTTTTAATAAGGCTGTCTTGAAAGCCCCACTTTCGGTTTCGATATCGAGGGGCCGGTTTCATAGAGACGTGTCAACATGGTCGGACGTACGTCTGAGTCCGTAGGGACAGCAATTTGTGATAGCGTCGCTGCAACCATGTCGTCTGTGGTCAACTACACGTGGGACACGCAAACACGACAATTTCACGGTCGGTCCAGTGACTCTGACAGCGATTTCAGCGATTTTTAATAGACTGTGCTCATACGTCATCGTAGTGTCCTTTGCGCTGGGGCTGGCTTGCAGTGCTGACTGATGAAAACTTTAATATCAAACTAAAATACATTGTACGCGTTTCAGGCTTCGGTGTGGGACAGCGTAAACAATGCATGGCTAAAAAACAAAAAAAAATGTATATTATTGCGCCACCGCAAAATCATGTCAGTACTCCTTTAACGTCATGCTTAACGGTATGACACGTCACAAAATTTGACTGACGAATTTTCCGAATGTGCAGCAGGCGTCCGCCTTAAGGTGTCCAGAGAGGTCCCAGAGCACAAGGTGTTTTTTTCGTGTTATGACCTATCAATCATGTTCGTCGTACATTAAAGCTTATCATGCCCATTTTGGCATATACGACGTGAACGAAACGACCCGGAGAGCACCAAGAAGTAGGCAGTTAGCTAGATAGATAGAAGATAGATAGATAGATAGATAGATAGATAGATAGATAGATAGATAGATATCCCGACCGCGGCGGCTTGCATTTCGATGGAGGCGAAATGTTGAGGCCCGTGTGCTGTGCGATGTCAGTGCACGTTAAAGAACCCCAGGTGGTTGAATTTCCGGCAGCCCTCCACTAAGGCGTCTCTCCTAATCAGAACTGGTTTTGGGACGTAAACTCCTACAAAACAACAACAACATAGATAGATAGATAGATAGATAGATAGATAGATAGATAGATAGATAGATAGATAGATAGATAGATAGATAGATAGATAGATAGATAGATTAGGTACGCTAAGAAACGTTTGCATTTAAAAACCATTCTCTTACGTACCCAGCTAATCAAGGAGGGAAGTGGGAGGTCTCATTCCAGGAACCCTCTGGCTTTCGCTTCCTCATTGGCCCTGGCGACGAGACGTCGTCGTTTGTCCAGGTTCTCTGAGACGAGCTTGGCCTCCCACGATTCGAGAAGGTCATTGCTTGCTTGGCTGGCATTACGGCCGTTCGATGAAGGCGACGTGTCTGTGCGCATATGGCATGGACACGCTGGGATCAGGTGGGCCAAGATGTCAGGTACGCCGCAAATTGGGCAGAGACATTCGGTTGGGTAAAGTTTGTGCATGAGTATGCAATGGGTGTATGTGTTGCTTTGTAGTCTTTTCAGTGCAGTGCTGTCCTCTGTGTTGCTCTCTGGGTGTGGTGGTGGGTACTCCCTGCGTTCCAGCCTTTGATGTTCGAGTATCGCAGAGCGGGGGATGGGTACGGCCTCGCACTCCACTGCCGCAGCCTAGCCATCTGGAAAGTGGGAGGGTATAGCCCGGCAGGCGTGATCGCAGGCGGCGGAGTGTGCCGTTTCGTTCCCCTCCATCCCCTCGTGCCCAGGAACCCATGTCACACAGGTGCATGGTATCGGAGTCTTTGGGAGCTTCAATATGTTGAGCGCTTGGGTAGACACATGACCTTTGGATCAATATCGCGTGGCTGCTTGTGAACTTGTAAAGACGACAGCTTCAGTCCATGCGCGTGGCAGATAGTTATTGCGATTGCCTGCCTCTTCTGTAGTTTCTGTATTTCGGGCGCGGACTGTGGCCGATACGAGCTGAGTGCCTCGAGAATCTGCGACGCTGAAACCGTAGGCGTTTGTGTTAGGGTATTGGGCTGTGTCTGTACACCTGACGTCAGGATCTTGGCTGTCATTTCATAAGCGGGCAGTGACTCGGTCTTGTCTTCTTTCCTTGTGGTTAGTGGTGTGCTTGTTGCGTGTACTTCTTGTAATGTAGAAGGATTAGCGATGTTCCAAGCCATTAGTTCTGTAGGATTCGTGGACCTGTGAGATACAAAATCTTCGCCATGGTTCAGCCGTTGAAGCGCTGATTTTCCAGCGGGCGAGGGCTTTAGTCGTTTTAGTTGACTAGAATCGTGCACTTTGGGTAGTTCCTGCCAAGTACTGTGTACTTCCATTTCGAGAATTTTCGCAGTTGAAGCCGTGAATAGGAGCCCCAGAGCGATTTTGGTGGCTTTACATATTAAGATTATGAGCTTTTTTTTACCTCTGCATTCTTCAGCGCGAGATAGTGCGTGCCGTAGATTATTCGACTGCTGAGGAGGGCTTGCATCACACGTAGCATGTCTTGTTCTTTTAGGCCGCTTCTACAGTTTGCTGTTCTCCTGACGAGACGCGTTAGCTGTCATAGCGTGCGCTGTAGTCGACGGAGGGTGGCCGCCCTGGACACATCATTGTGGATATGGAGCTCCAGCACTCGTAACATTTCCACTGACGATGTGGTGATCGCTGCCCATGATTTCTGGGAGATGGCTGTACGCTGCTGAGAGCACGTTTAGCGTGAACGTTAGATCGGGGATTCTGTCTCTGGAGGCACTATTCCCTACCTTCATTGTCGGTAGTGGGACGTTCCATAAAGCTAGTCTGTGCTGCTGTGCAGCGTCGTCTACTCGGGCAACTTTATCATAGGCGCATTTCTTAGTTATCGCACTAGGAGGTCGAAGTATGGGGTTGATCTCCTGGGCTCGGAACGATTATACTCCTGTGCGGCTTCCTGTCCGGTATCACTTATATCACGGTATGTTCAACAGGTGTGTTGAGCGGTTCCAATTCCTGTACTGTTACATTCTTTTTTCTTTTGTTAGTATTGCAGTTCGCTTTGTTTGGACGTGGGCGTTGTGCCTCTGTAGTCGGACGTTCTGGTAATTCTTCTATAAGGTCGGGAGGGTCTCGATTGACAGATTCTTGTAAGGCAGCATAGCGTGGTCGGTAAGAATGACATTTCCACTGTCAGGTGCTGAGGGTTGAAAGCGTGTTTGTCGTCTTGTGATTAGGGACCACCATCTTCGGTTAATTCTGGTCTTCGGTCGGTTTAGTGGAATTGAGCGAGAAGTACTTCAATAATTTGCTCGTATCCGCTTCCTGTCATGAAGAATGTCATTTGGGTCTTCACGTATGCAAATAAAGCTGTTTAGCAACGCTGCGAAACCATCAACTTTGGCGTCTAACGTGGTAATCTTGGTGGCCATGTTGGCGGCCAAATTTGCTGTTCTTGCCATTACAATGTTCTCAAATGTGGTGTGGATGCTTTTTATGCGAGTTTCTTGTAAGATCTAGAAACTTGCCTCGACAATAGGTTCCACATCTACTGTGGACCCATCGTTCTTTTGGCAACTTGTGTATGAGCTCCCTTTGCTCCTCACATTTAAGAAGCCTGCTCTTATTGTGTTGCTGTTTTTGGTGGCTTTTTATCCCTTGTTCATGAGGGTGTGTTGGCTTTATATTCGGCTTGGCATTTTTAACAGCAGAGCTGTTTCAAGCGCATTTCAATCGGGAAGCATTTCTCGCCTGCTTCTATGGATGACCTACAGCAGTTTTCTTAGTCTACGAAAGCAATATGCCCATACCGTAGTACCTTTCGACATGAAATCCCCCAGAAGAGAACCTTTACGATCCCAAAGGGCGAGTACAATGACCTTTCAAGAAATAGGTTTGAATGAAGTGACTACAGTTGGCTTAATGAAATGGCGACAGAGCAGTGTAAGACAGAAATTCAGAAGCTCGTTACCTTTACGGTATGGAAACTCTTCAAAGGGTCCCTGCGAGACTTTGAATATAGACAGAAAGTTGTACCAATCAGTCGTAGAGACTCCTTCGAACGTGTGAGCATTATTGCACTTGACGCACCAGGGAAGCTCCAGTTTCGTTTTGAATGCAGCAGAAATCTTACCTGCTCTTTTCTCAACAAAATACGTCACAAGGAGAGCCGACCGCGTCGCTTGAGGCAGAACTAGCATCTTATGATTTCGTCGTCGCGGAAACATGCTCAGTAATGCTTTATTTGTCCATTTAGAGCTCGACGGATAACGAAAACCTGTGTATCCACCTTTAGGAACACCGAACAAAGTTAAGCGGCGTGGTCGGTGCTTCTTGTGGCGTAACTTGTCTAAAGAATAACATGTGGGTTCCAGCTGTATTTGAGACGAACGTGCCGATGTACTGGAGCATGCTGTGCAATCATATTTGTACGACAAACGTTCACAGGATTCTGCACGGGCTGATCGGCACATTTATCAATGTTCGAAAAGTATTGCAGGACACTGTGGGCAGTCCAGTGGATCGAGAAAGCCGCCGGAAAGGAAAAACTCTTGGCCGTGAACTCCGCAGGTGCCCCAGCCAATTAACTCGCCGGACGTAAATCGTTCCGATTCGTAATAAAAGTTTCTCTCACTTACTATATTAAATGTAAGACACGATCATGCGGAGAACTGAGGAATGTCTCATGCATGCAACATAAATTTCTTCAGTAAATTTTGCGTTTATTTTCGCGTAGCTGAACAGCGTTTTTTAGCCTCGCAAAGTGGAATCACGGTACTAAAACCGCAGGCTCTCATCTCACGCTAACGGACAGGCAGACATGCGAAATAACAAGTTGACTTACTGTTTCAGCAGCAGCGAGCGTCTGTCTAGTAGGTACTGCAGTGCGCTTCACTTTTTTCACGCTAAGCTATAGCTCTAGCATTTCGGTGGTGGAGGAGCTGCTGGCCTCATCGGGTAAAGGGCGCATGGAGGAAATCGGAAGGCTTATCGACTGTTCTTTCTTGAAGGTGGTATTTGCCAACGGACCCGAGCAGCTGCATAATGTCCCGAACTGCCCTTTCTGGTAATTCATAGTGGGAACGCTGTGAAAAAAAGTCGAAGGAGCGCAATGAAGCCTTAGAGCAGGGCGCATAGCGACGGAAATATATCAAACGTTTTGAACTTTCGTTTTGGTAACCAAATATTTCCGTAATATGGCGCGAGAGCGTTCCGATCACCTAACTAGAGGCTTCAGCTGTTGCTTGCATTTCAACGAAAAACGCTGCGGCTTTTTATCCGTACGCCGTGGCGCCACCTGTTGTAAAGCCTGCACCTGTCGTCGAAAGAAGACATTGCCTTTGGATGATGTCGTTAAAGTTCGCATGAATGTCTTCTGTCGTTCCCTCATACACAACAACAACAACAACAACAACAACAACAACAACAACAACAACAACAACAACAACAACAACAACAACAACAACAACAACAACAACAAAAAGTGTCTTGGAAGGTAAGGATTTCGTGTTGCGCAAGTAATAAGAAGGAACAATAAGAAGTATGGAGCAACGCTCTTGGTTACTATTTCGAACTCATATTTGCCGTAGGATAAACCCAGGAAAGAACATACGTTGACCTAACCTTTTGCTTTAAACATGAGAATAAGGAAATTTGAAAACGGTGAGGGGGAAAGCATTTTTGTTGCGTTTCGTAAATGAGTTTATAACTGAACGTTTAATTTCTGGTGTTTCACTTGCCAGAACTACGGTACGATTGTGAGGCACATCCTAGCAGGAGGCTCCGGTAGTTTTGACCGCCTGCGGATACTTTAACGTGCCCTGGCACAGTACGGGACATTGGCCTCTAACATTATTTCCCCATCGAAAAGCGACCGCAACCCGCACTTCGCGGGTCATCAGTCGAGCATCGTAACCATTTTGCCACCGTGTGGCTGATCTTGTACGGTCAATGAAATATCGTAGAGTAAAACATTTTATTAAAGCCTTTGTTTCCCTGGCGACATGAGACCTTAAAGGAACACGGAAAGAGACCGAGGAAAGAACACTTCAACTTGTCGCTGTTTCCTTGTACGGCTGTCAGTGTCAACCACCGGACTGTCGTTGGCACGAGACCTCGTAGGCTTGCGAAGTGTCCGGTAATTGGTCGGGATGTCCCGGATTTCGGGTAAATGCAGAGGTGACAAACTCGACCAGGCGACAAATGTTACTTTTTCTTTCCTTCTTTCATGCTAAGTAACAATAGGTACAGAAGCCGGGCTTTTAAATATAATGTCTAGCCAGCTGGAGTCGTCGCTCAGTATTCTTTTGTCTCCCTTGCAAAGCGCGGCATTTCAGGAAAAGAAATACGCTGAACAGTGTTGTACGCACAGAGTAGACGCTCCTAGCATTGTCAGTGTCTGCTTCGTCAAATTCTTCTTTTGTCCGTGTTTCATGATTAACAGTACGCGTCTTCTGGCTAATGAGTTCTGCGGGATATAACAAGGTGGAGTAACGTTAAGAAAGGGAAAAATAACATGGACCCGTTCGGAGAACAAGGCTGGCTAGTAGGAAATCCGTACGGATTTCACAGAAATGAATGGTTCTTAGTTGACGAAAAATTCCTCCTGTCAGAGACATTTTTCCTATGCTCGAACCACTGACTTTGGGGCTTTAGGTGAAAAAAAAAAACAACCTTAGTTTGTCCGTAGATTTTTTACGTTTACAGATAGCGGGATACGGACATGCATAGGTGATACAAGCAGCGCTCGTGGTGCTACCTGTCGCGAGAGATCATATCCCAGAATCACACAAAGCGGACATTGCTGTAACTCAGATGTTTTACTTAACTGTGGGCGTAAAGAAGCGGTAGTGCTGATAAGCAGCTCTCAGTACCTTCATTATTTTTATTTCTACAAGAACACCGAGGCGACAGAAAAAGTACAAATGCACTGTGGCTAGACAAGACGCCGGAAGGTGTCGTTACCTGCTCTTCAGATGTCGGCGAAGGCTGCGGTAAAACGGTATCTGTAGACATAAAGTTTAAGGACAAACAAACACCTCCGAATGCTAGAGGCCCGTGTACTGTGCGTTATCAGCGCACGTTAGGAAACCGAGGTTGTCCAAGTTTCCAGAGTCTTCGACAAAGGCGCGCCATATCGTGGTTTTGGAGCATAAAACCCCGCGGATTATTGTTAACCTGTGGTTGCAACGTTTAGGCATCTTGAGAGAAAAGAAGACAGACTCGGCAGAGACATGTATAGGACTTCTTACGTGCTTCAACGCAAAAGCACCTGTAGTCAGCGGCATGGATGCGGCACGTCTTGTGCAGTCATGCTAGCGCTGTGCAGTCATGCTAGCGCTGTTCGCTCTCAGAAGGGAGTGAACGTTCATTGTACATCGAACTTTCACAGTGCTATCGGTGTTTCGGTGGCACGGCACCGTTCCACGTGGATGCACCCACGCTGACCTCTGGTGGCACGTCTCCTCCATGTCGGCGACTAACGTCCATGACCACGACGAACCTTTTCTAGTAAGAGAAGTATAGTTTACATAACACCTGGATACAGTCGGTGGTAAATGCCGCGCGACAACGGTAACAATGCATGTGCATTGCATGTGCAATTGCGCGACATAACATAACACACCATAAACTATGCCTTAAGGGCAAGCCCATTTCGCAATAGAAAGAAATTGCGCGACACTGGGGCGTCATGGTCGCTGCATTTCTGCGGCGCTTAACGCAGTAGTTGTCTAGTCTGTGTCATCACACTCGAAGCAGTAGTCGGCGGATAAACACATGTACAAGTGGTAGGCGTAATAATCTGGCAATAAGGCGTCACACGCTTATACGACGCGAAAGGCAAAGGGCCGCAGCTGCATTCTCACCGAATTCAATTAACAGCGAGCTTCCGCAGGCCCCGCTGCGTTGAAGTTACCGAAGCGATTATTAAGTGCTCGTTGGTGCTTTGCTCCAGATTTCGCTGAACGGTTTGAAGATGGCGGCGCTTCCCCAGACGACACGCGCGCGGAGGCGAACTCGCGCTTGAGGGAGAAGGAGAGACGCTGATTTCGAGTGGACGAAAAAAATAATAAGCCAAGAAAAAACACTTGGCAACGCGACGAGACGGACCCCTCACCTCAATGTTACTCCACCAGCCAATCACAGAATCAAACAATACTGACGTCATGCAACTTGTTCAAAATGGACGTCTAGTGGTTATGGTCGGTGGTCTAGTGGCTATGGTACTCGGCTGCTGAACCGAGGGTAGCGGGATCGAATCCAGGCTGCGGCGACTGCATTTCGATGGAGGCGAAATGTTGAGACCCCTGTACTGTGCGATGTGCTAGTGTGTCATGACGTGCAATATGACGTCTACGTGCAGATCTATACGTGTATGCACACATATTGCTGTCAATATATATATCTGCGTGAGTGTGTGTACGCGGCCACATGCACACACGTGGAAGCAGACACAGACACCATGGCCGTTATAAAGTTATAGCTACGCCACATCGAATATCGCCTGCGCGCAGACCGTTTATTATCATAGGCAAGCCCTTCCTTCTCAGGATTCACTTTCACGTGCTGATTTTGTATAGTTGTTAACTACTTCCTTGTCTGAAGCATTCCATGTTATTTTTATGCGACCTTCGTTCGGCGTCTTTATCGGTGACATTTTCACGACATATTCCTCCAGTGCCTCATGTTCAATAGGGCCTGTATTAAACAAAACAAAACAAGAAAAAAAAGCGCAGAGTAAGCGTAGTTTAAAAACCCAGACAGGAATTCTCTTAGAGCATTGTTTGATTTCGTTCGACGTAGCGCTGCTTTTTCCTTTGACACGAACTGCCATATGCCGCACTTTCAAAACAGAGATGTTTAATTATAACCGGCGTATGTTCACATCTAAAGGTAACAGCAGCGTCCATTTTATAAAATAACAGCGTTGCTAGCTTTGATGGCGTTTTGTTTTATTGGAGTAGTCGCTTGCTAAAGGCCGTAACGATAGTTCTACATATAAAGTGTGCGAATAATTGCGGTGCCAGAGTTAACGCAATAGAATCAGTTGAAGTAGACAGTTTACAGTAGTGCAATTACGGTGTTTGTAGGAACCGAAACCACGATACATTTATGAAGCAAGTGGGGGACTGCAGATTAACTTTGAGAACCTATAGGGGTTCCTCAACGTGCGCCTAAGTCTAAGCACGTCGGTGTTCTCGCATTTCAACTCGCACCGCGGCATTCGGTATACATTTCTATACATTACATTTCACTCGTGTTTCCTACGAGCTTCATACTTTACACGGAAAAACAATGAAAAGGAGGAAAGTGTAAGGAAGGTTGCCACAAAGCCTTGCACCATGGCCTCTCTATGAACGGCCATGGTAATTCATTGTGTTCCTTACCCCCGTCGCTGACGTTCACTGATTTATCGAACTTGAAACCATCGCCACCTCTTGTAAGAAAGTCTGCAGTAACAATGGTGTAGGTCTCCGGACAGACAATTGGCTCGTATTTCGGCACACTGCAGTTGGAGCAGAGGACTCTGATCGATGTCACCCGGCTGTAATTGGGTTTGGTCAGATCGTATCTGACTCGGAAGCCTGTCAACAGAAAAATAAGTTCATTTTCGACTTGATTTCTGGATGTTAGAGACGTGGTGCTTAATCCAGCTATTGGGGCAGCAGCAACTGCGAATGACACGAGCGCGGCCTCGTAGCAAACTTGAAGGCATCGCGGTCTACGGCATCACAGTCATTCACAGGTCCTGTCCACATACGCACGCCCTATTTAAATACGCTACTTAAGTAAACAGGAAATTCGGCAATGCACGTTTACGTATCCGGCTAAATGACTTTAATGAAATGTGACTAATTGAAAGGAAGCCCTTAAGTGGCGGGTCTTGAAAGTTAAAGAAACTGTAGCATTGCGTTACAAGAATGGCAGCAAATGTTTCATTCACACCGTCGGACGTATAAACTGGCGGAAATCTAAAGCGTGTAAGAAAATTCCATTCGTAGCGCGGTCTGCGACGCAAGCAAATAATATAATTTCCTAGGTCTAATAATGTAACACGGTTAAGGTGCTTTAAGGAAATTCTCAGTTATCTCAGAAATACTAGCAATAAATTTTTATTACGAATACGTGGCACTGACTTGCGGCTTACGAGGGGGGCGAGTTCAGAGGCATGGAGGTGAGTGATGTGATACGCGTATCGGGGCTACTCCCAGACTCTTCTCGTGAAGTAAGATTAACACAAGCAAACTCCGACAAATAGAGTTTACCAATTCCCTGAAGTAAGATTCACAAGCAAACTCCAACAAGTAGAGAAGTTTATCAAGTCCCTGTTTATAACATGGTGGTGTCCATTGATCTGCTCACTCGCACGTAGTTAATGCAGTGCCCTTAGCATAATTCTTACTGGTGAGGTGTTGCTACGTTAAGTTCCGGCTGCGCGAGAGGTTTCTTAAAAAGTGAACAGCGCACATCGTGTGAGCGAAGTGCCAGAGAGAGACGATGATTCATCGATTATCATATCAACAGTGTAGGCTGCGCAAGAAAGAAAATTGTTTTCCTTGGTGGTAAACAATACTTACCTGACACTTGAAGAAAGCGTCCCTTTTGTTTTGTTTTTTCTGTCGTGTAATTCGTGACAGCATGCTCAAACATGTTCCATAAGTCAGTTCCAGTAAGAGTCACCGTGACTAAGGAATTTCCATACGGTAACGTTGTCAAAACGTCTCCTCTCGTGACATTAGCTGTAAAGGTTCGGTTAAGTAAATGAACTAAATTATGTTTGCTGTTTATACTTTCAGCTAAATGTAGTATTAAACGGTACAGCTTGTTGCGTCATCATGAGGTGCAACGTAACATTGAAGTGCCGTCAAAATTACTTGTTTTTTTAGGGTAACCGAAAATGCTATACTGGGACGTAGTTGGCGGAAATGACGGAGCAAGCAACCCCTCACCGAGCGCCCCTGTCGATTTCTTTCCTTTTTTTTTTTTTTTCACCCTGTTCACCGCGTCAGGCACCAACGCCAGACTACTCGGTAAGCTTTTCTAAGATGCTGTATAATTTTTAAGATGATTTTTCAAGATGCTGTGTAATAACTTATCAGACAGACACAATTAAGGGTGCAAAAGAAATTTGTTTTTTTTTTTTAGCTGCACCTTCGGGGCTCAATAGTGGCTCATCGCAACCATGTGTTTATCTGCATAGCCTAGCCGTTACTGTAGCCGGGGCCGGGAGGCGAGATGCTCTGACAAGTGAGCTTACGGCTTTATGAGTTGCCAATTTCATCGGACTTGCGGACGGACGTGGGTCGTATCAGTCGCTAGCGTTAGTTTAATGCCCGGTGCTGCGCGGGCGCACGGTTCGGTGCACGAGCCCGCGATTTGGTGGTTGGTGCTGCAGGGGCTCTCGACTTGTGCATCCGACTTTGAGGAATTGTTGACAGCTTCAAGAAGGATGACGTCAATTAAAAGCGGTGAATGCACTTGTTCCACATGTATTATTCGAAGAACAGGCTCCGCATTCTTTTTTTCCTCTGCGGCAGTTTACCACCAGTCTTGAATTGGGTCCGCCAGCGAGCAAGCACCTATCCCCCCCCAACTCTTTCACCCCCCTCCCCCCCCCCTCTTCCCTTTCTCCCCACCTCGTCCGAAATACCATTCGCGGATTATCTCTCGCGCAAGGAGGGATTCTTACGCGATTTGCGCTGCATATGAGGACTAATGCGATTTGAGACAATCGTTGTCCCTATCAGTCTTGCAAATCAGTACCTGTTTATTTTTGTTACTGTCAGGGTGGTTGAGTACGGCGACGCCCTTTAAGTGCAGTGATTCGCGAAAGAAATAACGATCTGAGAAAT
The DNA here is from genome assembly GCA_013339685.2 of Hyalomma asiaticum. Lineage (NCBI taxonomy): Eukaryota > Metazoa > Arthropoda > Arachnida > Ixodida > Ixodidae > Hyalomma > Hyalomma asiaticum. Next base: position 14,604 of record JABSTT010003520.1, on the reverse strand, counting down.
CATCGAGAGTATGTGCGCGGGGACAGCTTTTGGTGAAGCAGCTTGCAAGGTAAGAACGAGTATGCGAATAAATACAGCGCTGATAACAACCATGCGATATCCGTCTCGAAATAGCGAATAATCCCGTGTTTAGTATGCGGGGCACGCGCAGCTTTTATGAAAACAAAACTAAGAACACTAGCATAGAAATTTCTGTGGACCACTAGCGCGAGGAGGCTCTCGAATTACTAGACTTACAGGAAATACAAGGAGGTCGTCACTTGCTATGCACAGGCTACAGTGTGATGATCAAAATTTTTTTTTTTTAGTGTCACCTGCTTTGGTTTGTAATATTCGCGTAGGAAAATATTGATGTAAAAGGATATGTTGTATTGGGACATGTAGTATTATTGCGTAGGCAGTGCCATATTTTACACTACGCTTATTGGAGTATATTCAAAATAAAAAAAATATTTCTTATATTTCAGTGATTTATATATGCAAGAAACTTCAACATAAGAAATCGTACTTGAAGGTTACGTGCAACACTTTTTCAACATAGCATGAAAACACCGCCAATCATTCGTGGAGGCTCCTGTCAATAAACATGTCAGCCATCTATAATCGCACTACATGCTTCAGCAAAACAGCAGTTCAGTTTCAAAACACACCTGGTAAGCGCCCGCTCTTCTTCCAACAAAGCACGCCATAGACGGGCACGGACTACGAAATGGGTGGGTGAAGTACCGTTGGCTGATTCGCTAGTGCACTTACCGCTAACCCCGTGCGGCGGCGCCACTTCGCCGCAGTGATTCTGGTGGCATGCTTGTCGGCAATGTTGTTGTTGTTATGTGGGTTTTAACGTCCCAAAACCAGCTGTGATTATGAGAGACGCCGTTGCGGAGGGCTCCGGAAACTTTGACCACCTGGGGTTCTTTAACGTGCACTGACAACGCACAGCACACGGGCCTCAACATTTCGCCTCCATCGAAATGCAGCCGCCGCGGCCGGGATTCGATCCCGCGACCCTCGGATCATTGTCGGCACTGTAGAAGCGCGAGAACGTTCAAATAAAAAAGGAGAAGAAAAAATGTTCAAGGCCATAACACGCGCTGGCGTGACTTCTTGCTCATTTTGTACCCTCATCTTCCCTGTGTAGCTTCCAGCACGCTGCTTTATATATTCCTTTCTCCTCCTCCTGCTCCTGCTCCTCCAGCGAGCTCGTCGGGACGAAAGGAGAGGGCGAACGCGCGTGATCGGGGGGGGGGGGGGGGGGTTAAAGATTACGCTGAAACTCCGCTAATACCTGACGGATTTGAAAATATTTGTTGCGGCAGGCGATTTGTGAGGCAATAAGTTCCTTAAGCGGTGCTAGTCGAACAAGACTTATAAGTGTGTCGCAGGGCCTCTTTAATTAAACGACACGCGTATTCAATAAACTTGCATATACAGCTTCGGAGGTATTTCACGCAAGCATGCCCTAAAACTGATTGATGTTGTTGCGTTTACACTACATAACCTTGTCATTAAAACGCCTTTGTCAAGTAACCTGACAAAAGCGCTTTTTTTCAAGTGATGTAGTTATATTACTTCGACTTAAACATATCAACCGCGTGTGGAACACAGAGCTGATGTTCAATTTCCTGTCGCGTACGGTAGGTTTCGTACGAGGTCGCATTAGTGTTCACTTTGTACTAATATGCAATATCCATTCCTGCATATACTTACAGAAGCTCGGAAGAGCTGTTCTGATGCTCCCGGCGTTAACGACGGCGCCATTGAGTTTTGACCACCTCGGAGGCATTGTTTCTTCTCTGTTCAAGTAGTAGTCGTAGTAGGCGTCCGCAACTAGATTGCCTAGATTGCACTCTCGCATTCTGCATATGTCATGTCCGTGTTCCATGAGCACCTTAGTGCGGCCAATTACCTCTCCCATCTGAATTGTGAGGTTCTCCTTGTATGCACGTGTCACATTAACGACAAAAGGGTCTGAAAAACAAATGAAGTTACTTTGAACGTTGGCTCCCAAGATTAGCCGGATGCTCCAAATATGTGTCCTCCTGACGCTCATAAGCGGTACTATATCCCTTTATAACTACCACGTGTTGATCGTGGCACTTAACGTAACGGACGTCGAAAGCTCTCATGAAGGGTATTGTTTTAATAACAGCATATTTGGCTTCTGAGATGAAAGCTTTTAATAGTTCGTGAACCATGCGCCTTCAGGTATTACACAGTCAATGTCGGCGCTTCCGTATTAACTACCTGACACCCACTTGATAAATACGACAACATACTACGGCTGTACTACTGAAGGACTGACGGATCAACACGGGACGCTGAATATTAGTAAGCAAAAGCTAATATTTGTTTCTCTGTTTGAAAAAACAACAAACGCCCGAAGAAGCGCACGAAACAACTATACGCTACGAGTAGAGACACAAAGGAAATGCGCGGTTTAGCAACGCTGCATAGCGTTCCTGGCATTTTATTTGTCATGCCGGTGCACTGGGTATATTCGGTACATTTGGTACATGTTTCGGTTTCAATTGTGGGGCAACGGGAAAAAATTCATATATTGAAATAAGCATAAGATAGGTTGACCCACATTCTTGCATGTATACGTTGACCTGCACTTTGGAGAAAACGTATAGACACCCGTACGCAGGCCCATAGCCATGAGGAAGGATAGGGAGCGAGGAGGTGCCCTAGGCCCCTTCTCCCTTCCCCTCCGCCCCCCCCCCTCCCTCCCTCAAAAATATTCTGATTTTCACCGAGCATAATTGAAGAATAGGTGCTTTCCGCGTCAAGAACTCCTGCACATCCCACGCATTGTCGGAGTCGGTGTCATGCGAAGCAGTCAATGATGAAATTGCATGCAAGCAATTGCTGACATTAAACAATCTCTTACGCGTAGGGTTAAAGTCTTTGTGCGAAGAGCATGAGTGGGTGTATGCTGAACGTGTACTAAGCAGCAACGTCGACAGCACCATGGCGACGGAATGGCGTTCGTGGTACGACGTAACGTTGGCACTCATGTCAGTTCGCACCAAAGACGTCCCTTTTGTGGATGTAAAATGCAGAACACGGCGCGCTGGTGTTACAAGCGTCGTTTGTTGAAGTATTCCTGTGACGTCGAGCAGTGTTCGACAAAAGCGTGCCGAGCGGTAGTAAAAGAAATGTATTATTCCTTACGTTGCTGTGATAGTGCTTAACACACATTAGAAACGTAGTTCACGTTACTCAAGCGCCATCATCACAACTACTCCTGTGATATGTTTACGGTATACATCATGCTGTAGAAGCCACCGTAGCCTAGTGGACGCGCTTTCTTGGCACCTCTGAGGTCCGGGTTCGATGCCCTTCTACAGTTTGGTAGGTTGCGTGTGCCTGCGTGCTTGTTATGTTCGCATTTCAATCGCAAGCCATGACAAACGGTGCGCCTTCTCTTTTTTTTTTGAGTGTGTTCTAATGATATGTTAGATGAACATTTTATTTGGTCCTTGACGGACATCAGGCCGTATAAAATTCAAGCCCCTGTGGCACATACCCGCATTTCGCAGGTCGGGCCCTAGGGTTATGAGGCACACATGATTGCGGTGTCGTTAATTGTGACGTATATGACGAGTCAGTCACGTTATTGGTGTAAAAATCAGTCATTCATGTTCTTCATACACTTTTCCCTTACCATGTAGAGAGAGAGAGAGGGAGAGATGATGGGCGGAAGGCAGGGAGGTTAACCGGAAGGAAAATATCCAGTTTGCTACCCTGCACTGGGGAAGGGGTGAAGGAGACAGAAAGGAATGGAGGAAAAAGAAAAAGGAGAAAGAGAGAGGTCGAATCGCGAACACACACAAGCACGGCAGTGTCAGAGATGGTTCACGAGGCCCGTTGAGCGCAAAAACTTGAGGACAGCCTTACCATGTAAATATTCGAGCATATCAGGAGGACGAGATGACCAGGAGAGTACCGAGACGTAGACGGCTAGATAGATAGATAGATAGATAGATAGATAGATAGATAGATAGATAGATAGATAGATAGATAGATAGATAGATAGATAGATAGATAGATAGATAGATAGATAGATAGATAGATAGATAGATACGGTTGAAGTGACTCAAGTTTGTCAAAAAATGCTTCACATTTAATACCAAAGGCATTCAGCAAGTGCCCCACTCCCACTTCCTGCCTTTCCACAGATAATCAATTCCTGAACTGCCCGTGCGGCACCACGTTTAGTCTGCTGCACAATGCTCTCATAAGCTGTGGGATGCATGTGTCCTGATCGCGCAAATAGCCTGGTTTCTTCCCCATGCTTTGTAGTACAATTGTGCTTCATTTTATTCTCCAAGTTCGAAATATGTCCCACGAGGCTCGCATTCATACTTCAAAATTCAAATTTGCTTTGTGCCAGAAATTTTGTTGTTCACACATCACCAATTTCATTGGTATATAAATTGACAATTCCGCAGCTGTCAGTCTTCTTCTCATGGTAGCACACTGTACAAGGTTGGGAAAATCTAGAGCTGGCCCAAGGTGAACACATTTTCTTAGAACGCACTACCGCGTGGAATAATACAGCACTTCGTCTTCGCTGCTACTGGGACGAGCTTTGCTTAGGACACGTGGCCGTGTATACGAAAACAGTGCGCTTGAACAAATTAGAACCTCACCTTCATCGACTGAGGCGTTCAGCAGGATAGGGTTTCCTCCCCACTGAACCACGTGACCGGTGCGGTTAAACGTCACGTCCAGTCTGCCGAGAAATTTTCCGAACCAGTAGTCCTGCACGATCAGACCAACGCTGCCGTCTGTCCTGTTCACGACGTACGGGTATGTACCGTCGGGAGTATTCTCCTTTGGATAACCAGAACCTTGGTGCGAAGGAAACAGCGTTGCAGTTACGCTAAGTCAAAGTCTACACAACCCACGCACCGGCACGCAGATCTACTATGTAATATACTCAGGGTCGTTTCTTACCTGTGTAAAGGAACGTGTTCGTGTGCCCGCCCACGAGTACATCAATCTGGGGTACATTGCGGACAATATCGATTTCTCGGTGAAAACCGCTATGCGTTATGGCGATAATTATGTTCACGCCTTGCTGGGTGAGATATGCCACTTCCGTTTGAAAGGCCTGCACTTCGTCAAAAAATTGGACGTTCGGTCCTGAAAAAAAAAAAAGAAAAAAGAAGTCAAGATAGCATTATGCAAAAGGCGCAGATGTGCGAATCGTTCATAGATACGACATGGAGCCACTCCCAACAATGATGGGCTTTCGTAAACATGACTGTTCTGCTGCTTGTAAATAATGGTATGGGAGTTTCCTGTGAAGGTGTGAGGAAAATAATATTGCACTGAAAACACCAGGTAATTCAAAATTTGGTTTCAAACACAACTGGAAAACGCCGGCTCTTCTTTCAACAAAAATGACGTCACGAGGGGCACCGAGTAAGGCGCTTGGGGCAGAAACAGCATTGGCTGATTTCATGTTCGTGAAAATATTACCTGCTCTGCTTTATTGGTTTGTTTTATATTCAAGGAATAAAGCAAATGTGCGTATCTCTATTAAACAGCAACGGAAAATGTCAAGCGACGTAGTCGGTGCCCCCGGTGGCGTCATTTGTTGAAAGAAGAGCGAGTGCTTTCGAGTTCTGTTTGAAACCGAATTGTGAACTCCCTCGTGCGTGCAGTGCCATAATATTTAGCTGACATGTTCATAGGAGCCTGCACAACTGATCGTAGCGCCGTTTTCTATGTTCAAAAAGTGCTGCAAGGCTTACTTAAAATTGCAAATGTGCTAGTGTGAAGGGAGGGCTCACAATGTGTTACCTTTTGTAGCCTTTTAGTGCAAATGCGTATGTGCAAGGGAGAGAACAAACAAAAACAAGAAACACATTAACGTTACTCTGACCCTAGCTCTGAACGCCTGCAGTGAAGACGTTTTTAGCTAGCCAACTTTTACCAGAAGGTAATGTTTTCGTAAAAGGTATCTTTCTGTACGTCAGACTTCACAGCCTTTAACTAAGCGCCGACAGGTACAGGTTCGATGTACAAAATAAGCGCCGTAAGGAGGTCACATAGGCCGGGAGGGATTTATAATATATTCAACCCACGCATAAAACGTCACCAACCGTGACGCCTATAAATTTTTTTTATCTTCAAGGGAGCGCCGAGTATGTACGATATATCATACGGGCCAGGAGTTGCGAAGATTAGGAGCATTGTTGGCCTTGCACTTGTCTTTTCACTGGCTAACTGGCTAAGGCAGTAAATGGTACGGAAGAACAAGAAAGAAGGAGAAAAGGGCGCGGAAGGCACCAACGTTAACATGATAGAACATGTCAGATTGGCCACCATACGCTCCAGCAATAGAAGACAAGAACGAAAGCTTAGAGAAAGGAAGAGGAAGGTCAGTTGAAGCAAATTCGCGCGCGAATTAGGGATTGCACGACGCAACCAAACGTGTTGACACAGATCAATCGCCATTTAATGCTCAAAAGTGCTATCAGCGCCTTGGGGGCCCACAGTTAAAGGGAGGTGGTATTCGAGCATAGTTCTCCCATGGAAAGTAGTAAAATTGCCAACCGTCGGAACGCACTTGAATGTGACCGCGTTATTCAAATCGAAGATAGTGGCACAGTAATTTCTCCACGTTGTCTTTGCTGCAACGTAGATCATCTGTAGCTCTGTCGTCTTTCATTCAGTGTGGCTCAAACCTTCGTGAAGACGAGTCACTGTTAAACCCGACAGAGAAGTGATGCTCCTTGTCCATGGAGATAGGAGTTGCAACGAAGGATTCATTTGGTGTAATCTGGCACGCCACCTAGCAAATATGAGCTGCATTTGAGGGAGTGGATATTGAAAGAGAAAGACAAATAAAAGAGCGGGAAAAAAGAACGTTACACTTAAACCCGACTTTGATATACAAAAAGAAAGTTCAAATGATGCGTCGCAGGCAGCAAGGGAATTCCCAAAGTACACGGTGGTGTCCTTGAAACTTGTGGAGTAAGCTATGTTTCCACAATATTTTTTATTTATTTTTTATTTACAGGGTTTCTGCTTGCTTCAAAATGAAGCCATAAGCAGGAGTGGGTAACATACGAATATATAACACTGAACATTTTAACAATACATTACGCACAGAAAATGCCGCGAGCACACAGTTTTGAACTGCGGAAAAAGTGTCGAACTGTGACAGTGCATACATGTAATTGCACATAGCATAATACATATATAAATACGTATTAACATCACATGCGTACTAACATTGCGTACAAATTCGGCGGAAAAACATGCTATAGGTTCTTTAGCTCCGCTAAGAATGAGGCCATTGTCGCCGCATCCACAACCCTACCAGGGAGGCGATTCCACTCGCGTACAGTTCGCGGGAAAAGAGAGCCCATATACGAGTTGAATCCCTGCAAAAAAATTCCTGTAGTTTTTCTTTAATGATCCGCCCGCATGTGTCGTCGCACGACTTTTTCTAATATACGCACTAGAATCGATGCCAAGCCTGTCGTGATAGAGCAGGTACATATATTTTAATCTTTCGCGATGCCTGAAATGTGCGTGAAATAGTCGCTTTGCAGCGTTGTTAATTATGAGCTCTTTCCTACAGCTGATTTTGGTTCAGATGCTGTCCTCCGACACCGGTGTTCGTAACCGTTAATGAGCAAAAGACAAATCTCCTCTCCAGCCAAAATGTAACCTAGGAACTCCCCTAGTAAATCTGCACTTATCACCTCATGTCTTTTTTGTGAAATGGGTTAGAGTTTAAGCAGTCCAAACAATACAATAGTCTGTTCCATAGTTTAGTCATGAGTATCAGCAGCAGCACTAGTACTGGCATTCCAGCTAGAATAGATGCAAGTACTGTTGTGTAGTTCTACACTATGTCCCGCCAGGTCAACTGCATAACTCGTGCGCGAATTAAAGCTTCGTAACCGTTACAAACAGCTGCGCCAAAATTTCTACTCATAATCAGCAACACCAGCATCAACAGCACCCACCGATTGACCGTAGAATCATATGTGCAGCTGCATAATTACAAGCTTTGCGTGGATGGTGCATAACAATACCGTCATCCCCATCAACTGCAGCTTCAACAACGCTGCCTTGCTTTAGCATAATGTAACTTCATGTGTAACGCCATAAGAACTGCACAATGGCCCATGTTGAGGAACAATGTGCCGTGGCACAACTCTTCATCAGCGGTCCGACCTTATCTTTCTTAGTGGCCATGGTAACGCGGCACTCTAAAGCTGTCCATCCAACAGGAAATTGTCAGGCGTGACAATATGTCACGATACGTAACCATAATTAACCTGGCAATAGCTATTTTATGGCCCAGATAGCACAGCCGCTTTCATGGCCAAACAACCGCGAAAAAACTGTCATGACGGTTGCTTTACAAGAGCTTGTTATGCTCGTCTACGGACGTAGTGTTTGTGAAGAACATAGAGTACATGGTGTCATAGTGGATAATCCTCGCGAAGTTTTCGGGTCACAAAGCACACCTGAGAGTATTTAAAAAAATTTTTTTGCACGTTAAACCACTGCTACCTGGCCTCAGTATTTGTGAAAAGCGTCCTCATGAAAAGTGTACGGCAAGCTCTCAGAACACTGCACCTCAAACTTACGCTGTGACTGCTCTGCGCGCTTCGCGCAGGCCTGGATTTTTTGGGCAAGTCGTGCGCATTTTCTGTTTTGCTTACTTGTCGTTCCTTTTAACAATAATCATGATCTACGCCTGCACGCAGACTACTTCGGTGCCTTTCGCACAAGTAAGAAATACTCTGCCGCGCTGATAGATCTTCGTACAACTCATCTTTGACATGTCACTTTTGCATTAGTATGCGTACTAACGCGATTGACTGCTATCTTTTTCCCTCCGGGCGAGCCAATAGATTTCCATGTAAGACTTCCACTTTCTATGGAATCTTGATTATTATTATTATTATTATTATTATTATTATTATTATAACAACAACAATAATAATTATTTTTCTTGTATGTTGTTCTGAGTACGTTTCTTGTCCCTCTGTAGGTCTAATATTGTGTTTTGCTCTATCGTGAACATATTTTAGGCTTTTCTTTTTCTTTTACATTTATTTGTACTTGAGCATATTTTCTCGATTTCATTGTATAGTATCGGCATTCCTTTGCGTGCGCCTGCACCACGACCCATCGGTTGTTCCTGGGCGCACTTAAACGAATGAATGAATGAATGATTATTATTATTATTATTATTATTATTATTATTATTATTATTATTATTATTATTATTATTATTATTATTATAGTTTCGTTATGGTTCGATGAAACTTAACGAAACGAAAGAGACATCTGCATGTAGTTATTGGCTAAATATAAATAACGCGATAAACACTTCTTTGGTATATGGGAGTTGATGTCGACATGCTTTGTGTGTCAGCGCAGTATAGAAGGTTCGAGCAAGTGCTTTCTTAGCCTGCATTGACCCGTGACAATACATCCGATATGTATCTACTACTTCAGTGGAAATAAGCACTTTCACAGCCAATTATTCACACTTTCATTAAGTTTCTTCGTGGATGCGATACATATGATGAATAAAACTCAGTTCTGTATTTTACCTGGGCTAGAAGTGTATGCTGTGCTTGGAATTACCGCGCCGATAATTCCGATCTTCGTCCCATCGATCTCTTTTATTGCAGAATTAGTAAGCTCTACGTCAGCAAGCAGCGGTTCTTTTGAAAAGTTTGTGTTTGTGCCAACAACTGTTACGTTAGACTGGTTCATTTTTTTCAGAAAGCGGGCAAGGTTCACCGGTCCGTCGTCGAATTCGTGGTTTCCGAGGCACTGAAAAAGAATTGCGGTCGAGTTAATTGTGACAATTCTACGGGTTGAACGATTTTTGAAAATTGACAGTTGAAGATTATGTCGCGTTGACGAATGACATTCACCAGTAATGGCATGACAAGTTTGGCTCCATCGGCACCATGTTTGGCTCCATCGGCACCAAGTCATTCGGAGCGTTGCGAAAAGTGGTGAAGGGGGGTGAATAAACAAAACGATATGAACGACCTCTTTAAATATCGACGATGTTCTGAACTCGCCAGACGTAATTTGAAGGCGTTTTGTAGCTGCCTGTTTGGTTTTCGAGAACTACCGGCCTCACCTGCGATGTTTATAGAACTTCTTTAAGAAACTAAGCGTTATCAATATCAATGTCAACATTCTATTAGCGCTCAAAAATGGCTTCATAACGCAGTGCCATCTTCATTACAGTGGGCTATTCCTCATTTGCTAATACAGTTGCACGAGGCAAATTTGTGAAGGACCTAACGGTAGTAACGTAGCGAACGTTGACTTATCAGCTTGTATATAGGCTGGCACACTGGTTTACACTTGTAATATTTGTAAGTCTGGTAGTACACGTAATACCTGAGGTACTTGTAATCGCTGTAGCTTGGAGTTTAGCGCGAGAGCTACAGTGTTTGCAAGAGTATATGTTGCACATGCATGTATAGGTACATATTTTGTATGTCTTCACTCAGGCGACAAGTAGTGCAAAGTGATGAAGCACTAACACAGGGTGTTAACGAGGAATAATGAAAAATGAAGGGACACCAACCGCGTAGTTGTAGCCCATCACTGACATGACAGCACTTATGACATTTTCCTTGAAGAGGGTATAGTAAGGCGTTCCTTGAAAGAAGTCCCCACCGTTCATGAAGAGTGCGCTGGGCACCGTTTCCCTGATTTGCTTCACCTGCAAAGAATGCATGTTATTCCAGGCTTTTGAAAAGCGTCTGCCGTCGCGAAGTATTCTTCTACAAGTTCGGAAGAAAATGGGTCATCAGGACAGTTGTATGCGGCAGTTGATGCATGAAAACAGATCCTGAAGTCCCAACCAGTTCAACGTGTTCCCTTGCCTCACGTTGATATTAGGCCGTGCTGAGAACACTGTAAGTCTACTAAACATATAAATATACGTACGCTTCTAGCAGTCCACGCGTGCTGATTTTTCAGGATCGAGCCCGACCTCGACAGAAAGTACCACGCACCGGCTGGCCCGAGTCCGGCCCGGCATATCAACACAAGAGCGTTAAAGTACTCGCGTCGCAAAAAATTCTGTTGTTGGTGACGTTATGTGTGAGCGAAAACTCAAGATGGATGCAAAGAATGAAAATAGGATAAATAAGTGCAGGGATGCACAAAATTTCTCAGGGCAGCACCTACATACTAATTACAGCAATTCAGCTGAAAGGTAACTTAGGCAAAGCATGGACAGAATAGGAGTCGAACACAGACCTTCCGGTCGCAAGGCGAGTGCTCCCCGCAAATGGCACGACGGCTTGGTAAGTCGAGGTGAGGAAAAGGGGGAATATACACCTATAGGGCTAACCCAACTCTCTTATTTTTTCAGGCCAGCTGGATTAGCCCGGACTCATGAGTCAGTTCTCTTAGAACAACCTTACATGGGCCAGGGTAACCCGGCAGTTCGCGCCTCTGAAACAGCGCACCGGTACGCATGCTTAAAAATAAGTGACAGATCCGGTAGAAGCGCTTGGTCTGCGCTGCTCACCGAGGTAAATTTGCGGCCATGACAACATACATGTCGCCCTGGGATTCTTTTGCACAGAATAGGGCTGCTATAAGCGCACGCGTAACGCTGCACTCACATTTCGCGTCAGGAAGTGTCGTGATTGCCGATAATTTTTTTTTTGTGTTTTTGTAGGTATATCGATGTATTGCGCATGTAAGTAAACTTTAGTTGACAGTCGCCGCTCATGCATCATTGTGTTCATTATTATTGTGTTCATGCATTATTTAGTGTACTCGCCTCATTCCATGGCGGCATTCCATAATATTGAGCAAAGACGGACGTCTCCATTTGCCGGTCCCTAGATAAGCGCTTGTCTTGAATATTGTGTCTCAAATAATCGTTGCAAGGTTGACATTATGTCCATGACTATGGAGTATATTTATAGTTTGGTCAAGTTTGTATAGATGTAGAACGACGTTTAACGCGGTTCAAGCAAGTTTTGTTGCTTTGTCAGGCTTCATTCCAATGGCTTCATTCATTCCGGTTGAACACTCCATGCCAGTGCTGAGTGCGTATTGTCGAAACGCATTTGACGAAGGTTGAACAAATGCTGAGAAAATACCATACAATGACCATGCATATGAGATTCGCCTGTTTACGTGCCAACACTGCTTTAAAAAGGAAAACATTCAGACGGATTAAAATATTAGAACTTCTGATAGATTTACCAGATTACTTTCAGTAAAAGTGGAAGCGTGCATGGTTTCGCAATACGCGTTCAATATCTCAACCACAGCGTCTTTTCACTCACCTTAGCGGCAATCCGGGCAACCCCACCGACGCAAGTAGAATTTGGACCCTTTTTGTCGAAGCATGTGCCACCATATTTGTTGCTCTCATCAATGTGGGAATGAATATCATTGGTATGCAGAATAGTCAAATTCAGCTCTTGATTGATAGCAGCGGCGTAGTGCCAACACCAAGTGATCGATATCAAAATGAACACATCCATCTGATACACCTCGAGGATGAATGGTGAGTCATTGTTACTGACTGTAAACCGATGGACAGGTTTCATGCATGGTGCGTGACAACCCCCTCTGATGTAAAAAATTAAAAAATAAAAAATAAAATATAATGTGCTTAGTTACAAGTCAAGCGTTGATACTAATAAAAGTATCGATATCAGAAAAAGATACATTGCTTTGCCGTGGTCCCCAGTTTATACGCTAAACAACGAAACTGTACTTCCGAGACGTTCGTGTTGATACTTTGGTTGTCCAATTTCATTTGAATACGGGAAAGTCTTGTGATATAATTGTAGTGCGAAACATCGTGTAGTTATGGGAAGTTGTACTGAATATTGTTTTCTGTCTACCTGCAACATGTTTTCATTTGACAAATAAACGGCTGAAAGACGAGCAAAATGATTCCTGATGTAGGCCTTGAAACTGAACATGAGACATACGCAAACATCGCAGAAGCATCGCAAATTACTTGGTCTTCCCTTTATTTTCAATGTCCCTCCAGACGGTCATGAAATAGTGGATAATTGATGATTATCGCTGCCTTAGGTTTGTTTTTGACCGCGTGAAGTGCCGATGATAGGGGATGAGGGGGAAGCTACGCGGCTACGTTGCTATACGCGTCATCGGTGCGGCCTACGGAATGCCCCGCTTCTCCGCGCTGAACACATCGTCTTGAAGATGGGACGACTGAAGAAGCGCGTCTGTCCCGAACAAAAGGAAGCGCGGCGGAAAAGCTGCCGCGTCACTTTGAGAGCGTGTGAGACGACTTCGGATCGATTGAGAGTATCGCGCCGGTGAAGCGGCGGCGAAACGTCGGCGATGCGCAGTGCCCGTGAAAACAACCAAAACCGTTTGTATATGCAGAAGCGTTGCCAAAACGATCCGGGCCTGCTAATCGTACCACCGGACGATTACGAAGAGGGTGACTGCCAATGAAAAAGTAAACAACACTGTACAGTACGTTAATTAATGTCTGAAGCGTTCTTCGAGGTGGCTTGTGATACCGAGCAAAAACTTCGAGAAAACTTAGCCCAACCGAGATAAACCTAAGTGAGACTGTCACCTTCGCGGTTCAGACATCCTTCACACCTCAGAGTGAAGCTGCTCAAGTAATTTTGATCACTCTCAGAAAACGATGCCGATCTGTCGTGGAGGCTCATGTGAACACGTGAGCGAAATATCGCTGCGCTGCACGCACCAAGGAAATTGAAATTCGGTTTGAAATGCGACTTGAAGTCGCTTCCCCTTCTTTCAACAAGTTACGGCACCAGGGAATATAGACTATACGTCGATTGAGGCAGAACTAGCATCGTTTAGTTTGCTGCGCTATATACTATAACGGAAAGACAACAAAATTGAGACGCAAAGGCCAGCCACACATATGCGCAAATGCGCTAACTGGCACTGGCCGCTTTAAAGATCATTGAAACGTTTTCAGCGCGGAGGATCCTCAGTAACGCTTTAGTTCAAGCCAGCTCCACGCAGTGAAAACCGCCGGTACACCGAAGCCGTTTTTTAAAACCAATAATCGTAACTTAACTGACATGGTTGTCAAATGGTATTCCTGCAGCTGCGGCTCTTGAACCAGCAACTTCGAACTAAACCTTTCATACGCTTACAAAAATGTATTATTTATGGCGCTATCAGGAATTGGGCATATCTGGCTATATATGGCTCGTATCGGTATATGGCCGCATTTGCCCAAATCACGATAAGGCATATATCGTAATAAAGGACCGACACGAGGAATTCCATGTATGACTCTGACACGTATCGGGTAAATACGGACGCGTACGGACACGCGCCAGATATGTGTATATGGCTATATATGCATACCTGGCTATATATGGCACGTGTCTGTATGTGGCCAGCATTTGCTCAATTATGTGTCAGAATCATACGTGACATTTTCCGTGCACACATTTTATTGCCGCATATGCCTGTGTCACGATTTGAGCAAATGCGACCACATACGGACACGTGCCATATATAGCCAGATATGCTCAGTTCCTGGTACCGCCATATGCGGCATTTTTGTAAGGGTACACATTGCCGCACGTT
>JABSTT010003519.1:0-27275 GCA_013339685.2 Hyalomma asiaticum | reverse complement strand
ATCCCTTGAGCTGCACCTGCCCCGCCACGGTGGTTAGTGGTTATGACACTCGGCTGCCGATCCGAAGGTCGCAGGATCGAATCCCGACTGCGGCGGCTGTATTTCGATGGAGGCGAAATGTTGAGGCCCGTGTGCAGTGCGATGTCCAGTGCACGTTAAAGAACCCCAGGTGGTCCAAATTTCCGGAGACATCCACTACGGCGTCTCTCATAATCAGAGCTGGTTTTGGGACGTTAACCCCACATAACAACTGATCTGCACCTGCCTCTCCTACGTCGATTGCCGATGTACCAGTCTCTCTCTCCTCGAAGTCTGGTGCCGGCCAGTCTTGGGAGCGTGCTCGGTGCCGGTGTCCCAGGGCCGAGCCGACGAGTCATCATCTCGTGCCCGTCAGTTCCGCGGAACATGCGTTGGGGTTTCCCCCGCGATGCTGCACGTCGCTTGCTTCCTCGACCATGTTCCTTTGTCCGCTGGCCGCGCAGCTCACCGCAGGAGAAATCGGCCGTCATCCCGTCTTTGTGAAGTCCTGGCCGCCGCAGGGGGGGAGGGGGGACGCTGTTGCCGTAGAGTGGTGACAGTGGGGAGCCCTCGGGCGGCTGGTTCGCGCTTGAACCGAACACTTGGGCTGGCCACATTGACACAGTGCAACAGGGCGGCGGACGGGTGGGACCTCCCCCCCCCCCCCCGCGGCCAAGATTTGCTTCTTAGTAGGATACAACTTAAAAAAATACAGCAGTTGGCAACAAGGGCCGACAAACCGCGCGTGTCATTGTTACTCCGCCAGCCAACCACAGGAGCAAAGTCGTCGTCTTGCGACCTTTTGAAAATGGCGCCGTGTTTATGCCTTCGTTGCCTGCAGAGAGTCTGCTGTTCTTGAGTCTTTTCATCGGTCTTTCCATCTGCAAAAGGCCGCGGTACAGTTCATTGCGCTTCCGAGCCCGTTTTAGGCCTGAAACTTCACTGAACTTAGTTTAGGCCTGAAACTTCACTGAACTTAGAGCTTGTGACGCGCTGGGCTCTTGCATTGCAAGCGCTCGATTTCAGCTCAATAAAGAATTATCCTTTCAATGTTCAACTCTAATAAACGAATCAAGACATAATAATATATGCATCTGTCGATTTATTTCCACACACACTTTATTCTGTTAACATGGAAAGTTCAAAGAAGGAACTATTTGAAGCTTCGCGGAGGTACAGTGGCTGGTGGTTATAAGGGCGTGGGAGGGGCTTCGTTGCAGACTTGAGTTGTATACGACCAAGGAGGTTCCATTAAAATTCCGGAGTGGAAGTCCCTGCAGCCGCCCAAGGGGGCAAGTGAAGCCAGCCGTGGCCACGCTACTAGGGGAAAAAGTACGCGTGCCCGGCATAGACAGCAGTGCATGAAGAGCGGCGCTCGACTGGTTTTGCACTCTCACGATCAAACATTGACACAGAAACCACCTTTATGTTTACGCAAATTACCAACAGTGTTTTCTAGCTGGGAAAAACATTTCCCGCGTCCATACTCAGCTGCAGGCGTCGAGAAAAACAAACGAACGCAGCTGACTGAGAGGTTCTATGTAAATCGATCTTGTGGGCTTACTTCGTCTGTTAGTAGAAATTAGGTTTTGTGATTCAGTGATGCGATATAGCGCGAATATGCGGCGCTGTGCGACTTCCAGCTAAGGTAAAATGCATTCGCGCCTTTTATTTAAACATGCATCCAACCCATTGCACGTGTACATAGGGCACAGCGCGTGCTTTCTGCATGTCGCTTTAATTAACCGCATGCTCATTTCGTTTTCGTATTCCACGTACGTTCTTCCATGTTGGTCCGTTGCTCTTAGCGTTTGTGAATTCATCGCAGATCCGCGTGTATCAAGACCCGTTGGGTATACGTTCCGAAAACTGTTATTTCCTTTTGACTGTAAACATACGTAGGAGATTTCTCACATGGGATACGCGCTGAAGACAGAGGTGCGGTTGTTCTCCGAACACCTAGGCATGGTAAAATCAATGAACGCCTAATCGATTAAATGTACCCCGTTAATCGATTGATCGCAATCGATTCCCCTTTAAAAAATCGAATTAATCAAATAAAACTCTTCGATAAATCGATTACAGCACCTCCAACCCCAACTGCGCCTCTTGGCCACAGCGCATGATTGCGAGGGGCGCGATGCCGAGACGCAGATGCGGAGCGCATCTTTCTACGCGAGAAGAAGGAGCCCGAAGCCGCAGGCGGCCATACCCCATAGAGATAGAAATGAACTCGACCCGATCTCCGTCGCCTACACCGTTTTATTTAACCACGAGAATTTACTTGCTTCTTGTGCAAGTGCCACATTGTAATATGCGCTGCTTATTTCTTGACTGGTTCAGTTCTTAATTCCATTACATTTTACTCTTTAGGGAATTAAATATTATTTGTCACCAAAGAAAGAAAGAGAGATAATATATTGGAAGGTGAGAAGGTGGCCTGATCTAGTGGGCCCCGGCCTTCTACTCTACTCTGCAGACAATGCGACAGGGGAAAAAGAGTGATGAAGCATGATGATGGGGATAAGAATGAGTGATCAGTATATACATAATAAGACATGAATGCTTGCGTAAAGGGGAGAAGGACTCTAGTAATCATATTTCATTACTCTTGATGCCAACTAGCCCAACTGTTCGCCTTAACGCCTATATACCCTTTGATAGCTGTAATGCTAGCTTCTCTGCAATGCAATTAGCCCAACTAATGGCAAGTTATTCACTTCTGCAAAACAGCAGGGTATGACGCGGAAAATGTCGACTCAGCTCTCTTCACATGAAACACTCATGATAGTCAAACCCCAGCACGTGTAACTGGGACGTCACCTCCACTTGAAACGTCACAGGGGCCACGATTAGTTGGGCGAATATGCTGTGCGGGAAAACGCACTCGAGGATTATGAAAAAGGTCTAATAGTCGCATAATGGAAAGAAGCCAGTTTAGCTGCTTTTAAGTCTAATAGTCGCTTTTCGTAATCCGCAACTTTGTGCATTGTTATACTGAACATCTAGCATCCAGTCAATTTCTATTGAAAAAAAAAGACCTTGTAGCGTTAGGTAATTCTGTATGGTCGCCTGTTTCGGGTGAAATACAGCTTTCATCTATTGCTTGTACTCCCATGTCAGCCAGCCTAGGGGCCGCCGTCTACTGCTGTGGCACGAATGGAGGACAGTCGCGAAATACTACTTTTTCTGATATCTGATGCATTAGACAGCGCCCACAGTTGGAGCTGTATCTGCGATTGAAAAGGTGCGCGTAGCGCCGAGTTAAGTAGCCGACCAGGTGAAACCTGTGCAGTATACTGGCACAGCTGCCGTTTATTCTAGCCGGGAGGAAAAACTCGTGTCACTCTATTTCCCGCAGATGCCTGCACTGATGGCCTGTTTAAGACCAGTATGTTGCTGTACAATCTCTCATGAGTGACCTCAAGGAAGAGATCATGTCAGTTCGTGGTTATAGTATTATCGAGGGCTTCCACAATATCTAACGGACAAACCGAGAAATGTTGCCGTCCCTATAGGGACGGCAACATTTCTCGGTTTGTCCGGCAACATTGCTCGCTCTTGTATACAAGAGCGAGCGTCTTTAAAGGGACACTGAAGCGGTTTTAAATTTTCGAATTTAATAAACATTCGGAATCCGCGACCTTTTATAATATACCTACGGTGGTCTTTTCCGCGACATTTAATTAAACAACAGCGATATTAGCGCCCAAACTTGGTCTGAGGGAACGCCCCACGGCGAGCGCGGAGAGTAGGTGAGGGGGATGACAGAGAGTGAAACGCGGAGGAGGGACGTCATCGTGAGGGCAAGCAGGCTAGCTGCATTGGTTTGCGGCTTTCGTTTGCGCACAGCGCAGTGTCAGTAGAGGAGCTTGTGCTGGTTTCTGGGCACCGCACTGCTTTTTTGTCATGCTTGGAGATTTTTCCGGTAGCAAGTTCACTGGTTATGTCACAATATTGCCTTTGCTGCGGCCTCTGCACTGATTCGACGAAGTGGACTTGCCATACCGAGCTTCTGCGCGTGCTTCAGCTGCGACAACATCTACGTTTGCGGAGCAGCAGCATTTCACAAATTGTCTCAAGATTAGATATCCACTGAGTGGGTCATTGCTGATAGGAAAGAGAGGAACTTCAGTCCTACAAGAGCAAGTATGCTATGTTCGAGGCGCCTTCTAGACAGCGACTATACATACAAAAACAGTCTCGAATATAATCGGTACGCTCGTTGATGAAGTTATACATTACTGAACCACTACGCGGCCCCTTTTGTGTGTCCGCATATAGAGGATCTCGCCGGAAGAAAAACGGCGAGATCCTCTGCCAGTGTAATATTGGCACTGGCAGGCGCTGTAGGCGCTGTTTTTCACTGTAAACTCGCTGTACAGCACTGTGAGGCACTGGCCGACACTGTATTAGCACTGGGCAGCGCTGTAATGTCACTGGTGCGCACTTGGTAGCGCTGAAACGGGGCACAGCGCGCTGGGAATGGCGTTGCACACTGTCCCAGCGAGCAGCGACAGCGCCGACAGTGTGCAGCGCAAACCACTGCATGCTGTCAGCGTGCAGTGCGGCGCACTGTACGCTGGGCCAGCTTACTGGACGGCCAACAGCGCTTCACGCTTGAACTCGTGAACAGCTTGGGATTAGATATAGGGGAATTATCATACGGCCTATACACTATTGTTTGCGGGCAGAAGTTTGATGGCAGACTAACAATCATGAAGGACGCTGATGCATTGTGAAGAAATGCCGCAACTTTCGTTCATTTTTGTCCAGAAAGAACTCTATGAGAGCTCATCCGATCAACACAAATCACTCAGTCGTGCCCCGCCACGGTGGTCTAGTAGTTATGGCACTCGGCTGCAGATCCGAAGGTCGCGGGATCGAATCCCGGCCGCGGCGGCTGCATTTCGATGGAGGCGAAATGTTGAGGCCCGTGTGCTGTGCGATGTCAGTGCACGTTAAAGAACCCCAGGTGGTCGAAATTTCCGGAGCCCTCCACTACGGCGTCTCTCACAATCAGAACTGGTTTTGGGACGTTAAACCCCACAAATCAATCATCAATTGCTCAGTCGTATCAGATCGGGAGTTCAGATCGTTGAACTCCATCTTGTTCGTGAACATTTCCTACAGTTCCAGCCACAATAATGGTGGCTGTGTACTTGCTGAAAAGGCACACAGCGTCCGATGCCATAAGTCGATGAAATTCTTGCCGGTTCTACAATACCACCGTAATCGCTATGCTTTTACGCGAAAAACCTCGTTAGCTTCGCGAGTTCGGCACAAACTGCCGTCACCATCGCTTACCGCTAACAATCCCACGCAGACACCTAGAAAGTGCGATCGCAGTTATATGTGTCACGGTGACCAGTAGGCAAACGATACGCGCGCCTTTTGATACCCTTTCGAAATGCTCCCGGGAGCACTTAGCCGCCGTAGAGCAAAGTTTATAAGAACGCGCTCACTCTTCATGGATCAAACTTTTCACCTGTGTAGTTAAGTGGCGGAATATGACCGCATTATAATGCGTCATGAGCGCGAATACGCTCAAACGTTTAATAGGTACTCGCAATTTATTCGCTTCGTTCCTTGTACAAGGCGTTATTGACCATCGCGGACGAAGTACTGGACTAAGCCTAATGGCCGGCACGGCTGTATTACGCGGAACGTAAACAGGAGCGAGGAACTTTTCGTATACCTTTTACTTACTGAATATGTGAAATATTTAGCGCGCAGTACAGAAGGGGGACAGTTTCCCCGCATAAGTGTATAAAACCATTTATTGGCGGACCAGTGCCAATGTTCGAAATGTACCGTTCAGGTAGGCTGTCTCTTTTTTTCTTTCTTTTGCTGGGAAACGTACCAAAAGGGCGTTAATATCCTGACGAGAGCACACCGAGGTGATAAGCTACCTTCGGTTTCCTTGTTCCACGCAGTTAGGTATTGGAATCTGCATTTGCAAAAGTAAAATGACAACACGTACAACATATAGTGTTGTCATTACAAGAGAAAAAAATGCAAGTCCGACGTAGTTTAGTGTGCGGGGTCGTTGGGTGGTTTCTACAGAGAAATAGTCTTCAGTGTAAGATTTCTTACTGTACGTTTCACAAGAGAGTACCTCTGTTCTGTGAAGAGTAAAGAATTGTATTTTGCCCTGTGTGACGTTTTCCCAGTGCCTTGGTTCAGGTCACTGTACAGTGGAGGCTCAGGTGGCAACGTCTTAAAGAGGGTCAAGAAAATGCAGGTGCCGCCGGCAGCAAAGACCTTTTTCTTTAAACTGCACACTGGCACATTGCCAGTTAATGCGTTATTGGAGCAAAAAGGATCCTTCTTAACGTGGGGATCGCATTGCTTAATTTGCAAAGTTCCAGAAACTGTAGACCATGTTTTCTTACATTGCTGGGAGGGCATTTATTTTTGGGATGTGTTACAGCGAACCATGAAGAAAGACCTCCCACTGGACCCGCATGGAATCAGGTTTTTAAATGTTGATAGGGAGCAGGGGGTGCCGTTTGATTTAATCATGCTCTTGGGCCTCCACTCTATTTGGCGATCTAGGATGGCAGGGTATCATGTGGATAAAGATGCTCGGCCTGCGCGAATGTATTTCCGTGAAAGTGTACATTGGTTTATGGAGATCCAAAAAGCCTCCGCTGAACCTCCCGAGTGGCTCTCTCGATTAGAGCCGCTCACAGCATTGCGCGAATTTTAATGTCATGAAACCAGCACTTGCTGGTGGGTAACAGGTGACCTCATGTACAATGTGCATTGTGTAGTTGTATTGACAATTTGGTTTTGGTTATTGTATCATTTGTTGAGTGTCATGTACAATGAGTATTGTGTAGTTGTATTGGCATTTTTGTTTGGGTTACTGTATCATTTGTTATGTACCAAAGACAGGTAATAAGGAAAAAAAAATTTCGACGTGGCGTCGTCGTAGAGCGCCCGCGTCAGGGTGTGAAGCGTGCGTGTATAGTAGGTTCGAATCCTGGATTTTTTTCTTATTTTCTCCAGTTTTTTTTAAATTTTTTTATTTCATTAGTACGTGCGCTATACCTATATAAACGATATTCGCATGATCACAGCTGTTACAAACGTGCGGAATGGCCGTTATCGGACAGTAACGAATGCCGCTGTATCCGCTTGCCAGCGTCCAGTACGCTGTGCGCAGTGTGCCAGTTTGCCAGTGCGCAGCGTCGTGACGCTGCACAATGGTCCAATAATCAGATGCCACTGGGTTTTCCAATAGGGATATATATATATATATATATATATATATATATGTGTGTGTGTGTGTGTGTGTGTGTGTGTGTGTGTGTGTGTAGCACAAAACTACAGGGACACCGGCTGTGCTGTTCTTTTTTTTTTCGCATAAAAGTGACATTGAGGAAGTCAAAAACTAGTCTCACATATCGCCGCACAACATGAAAATTGAGTTAATCATGTTGCAAATGTACGCGCTGATGAGTTTTTGCCGGATTGAAAACAGCGTTAGACGCACCGTCTACCTAGCTACACCAGTGTCATATTCATGGGCTGTCAGCGAAGCCTTCATGACTGCGCGCTGTTCCGGTGTGCTTGTCGCACGTGAAGGGGTGCTCTTATTTAATTATGTTTCTGCGAAACGAAAGAGGGCATGAAAAGTTTGTGTTGTAGTTCTTGTCTAGAATGCGAGGTCTTGTGAGTGTATGTACCACATGATGAGCGCTGTTCCTGGGCAGAACCTACATGCTGCTCACTCGATCGGATGCTTCATCGCATATTTCTTTAATTACGGTGTGTGGCACATGCTCGAACACACGGCACTGCATGTCGGACCGGTGTGGATACCAGCCGATCGCGATACGTGTATCGCAATTCTGCTAGTCGACTGCGATGGCAGCCTATCGTCTGCACCATTGGAATGAAATATGCATACCTGAATGCGGGCGACCACATGTAGTTGTACCACAAAATCATCTTAATTGCTACAGTTAGCCATAATAATGGCGATACGCTTACATACAGCAAGAAAAAGAACTGATAAAATGCGCACGGCCGGTCGGCGCGCGCTCACTAGCACAGCCGTGGCAGTCAGCTCCTCCGAGGCACTCACGATGACGTCATGAAGCTCCTCAACCAATCATAGGCAGTGACACGGTTTTCGTTGCCGCCCATGACGCGCGCCGCGCGTTTTTGCCTAAATAGGGTCATTTGCTCAAGTTTATGCCCATTTTCGACCTGATTTTCGCGTTCATCGCACGAAAAATGATTAAATAGCATGATAACCTCAATTTTTTTAAAAAGTGCTTCAGTGCCCCTTTAACTTTCCTTTCCTCCTCGTCTCTCTCTTTTTTTACCTTTCTCGGGATTTCCTCACCCTCGACAGCACTGCATGTTTCCGGCGCGACTTTCCAACCAGTGTGGTCGCCGAAAGCGCGTACGATTTCCGTTTCGTCTAGCAAGGAGACTTCGAGGAAATACGACTTGCTACCGAGCCGTCCGTGGATCATAGCCGCCCACGGAGTCTTGGACCCTTGACAACATCCAAAGACGATGGGCTCCCCGTGTACAGTGGGCGAAAGTGCGAATTGTCACGCAGCCGCTAATGCGCACATGTGATCTCTAGCGCGTTGGAAAAATGCTGGTGTCGATATCAAACACAAGCAACGCCTCTCAAACAAGACATCATTTTTCAAGCACTTATAAAAAATGTCGATTAATCGATTAAAACGTCACAGCGAAATCAATTAATCGATGAACGGTTAAATCGACGAACGATTAATCAATTAAAAAATTTAATCGACCATCCCTACGAACACCATATGTCCTCAGTCAGAAGGCTGCGCACTGTTTCTTTTCTTCTTCCTTTTTGAAACCAGCAGCATGGAGAAATACGCCATACGTGTTCGCTGCATTTCCGCGTTCATCAACAGGTACGCATAACAAATTCTGCGTCTCTGCACCGGAAAGATGCTATTCCTCTAAAGTTCGGATACAAACAGGCACAGACGTTGCGCGTGTTTTAGCAGAACTCGAGCCCATAGCAAATCATGCACGTGCGCATCTGAAAACGAAGCACTAAAGAAAGGTGCTTGCAAGCATTAACTCGCTCAACTTTCTGTCCTTTTGAACTTCATTTCTAGTACCCTGAGCCATAGGCGGAGACTTTTTCATTTTCCGGAGGGGGCGGGGGCGCCGGGATCTTCCCTGCGGTCTTCTATCCTCATTCTCTAACTACCCTTTTTCATCCTTCTTTCTCTAATTTTCTTCCTCACCCTCTCCCATATTTTTCAAAAACGCGGGGGAACTCAGGCAATTTTAATTTTTTTTTTCTGATGATGAAAACTGGCAAACTGCCACACGGCCGGACTGGAGGAGCGATGCGCGCGCATTTGCGCGCATCGCTTTCCCAGTCCGGCCGCGAACGCATCAACATCGCTGTAAATTCACATCTGACATTATTTTTTCCAAGAAATATTTACTTTACAATAAATTGAGCAATGTATTCCCAAAAGACACAGAAAGCACAAGAGAAGAAAAAACGTCACAGCAAGTCACTTTCGCGCAAATAATTTTGAACTTTACATGATTATTTGCACTTCACATTTGTAACATTGTCATGCAATCGTAACCCAGTGAATTAAACACCAGTTAAAGGAGTACTGACGCAAAATTTAAGGCGATTGAGATAACTTGCGGGATAGATTTGTGTCGACACACACGCATCATCTACAAAATATCAACGGCTGATATAGCTTAGAACATATTACAGCGTAAGCTGTTATGAGATCACAACAACGGCGCCGTAGTTGTCTGCCGCCGCCGCCGCCGCCCGTGTCCGTAACCAACATCGCTCCTCGTGAAGAACAGGACAACTGCTGCCATCTATTGGCGCTGATTTTCTCCGTATAGCTTTCGATATGTGTTTTTACGAAGCGCTGCCTCGTGAAGCAGTTTTGTCTTATCGTTCCATGCGTCACGCGAAGGCAAAGTGCGCAGCCCCGACAGCAACCTGTTGTGGCTCTTCGATATATCTGATGGCGCCTACTCGCAAGATGCGGACCGCTGCTGAAGTCAATCGCAGAGTTACGCGCGCAGCTGCGGCTGGGCAACGTCGGGCACAGCAGACCGCTGTGCAGAGAGGAGCCCAAACCGCAGGTTATGGCGCAGCGGATACCCACCGCCTGTACTTGCACTAGTTTCCCCAAGCGTTTACAATGGCCTCTAGGAAGGTCGCTCCTTCAGCTTATGCTGTCACTGTCCTGCGATTCCGCGCAGGCCTGGCGCTTTTTTAATATCAATTTTAACGTGCGTGTTGCGCCACTGCATGCGAAACGCGCTTTTCTGTCTCATGTAAACAACCAGTCGCCGCCTGCGTGACGAGTTTGTGTTGCTGTCATGATTCTTGGGAGGGCGCTGATCCTAGCAGACGTTTCCGACGGAAAGAGGGGGCAGAATTGCACCGGAGTACAAAATGACGTCCTCGCCTCGGCAGCGCGTTGTTGAGGGATCACGCATGTCTGAAACTTCCCAGAGGGCATTACAGCAGCACCCAGGGAGCCTTCACTCAAAAGAGTTCTCCGCGCGGTACTCATGTGAACGCGGTTTTGTGTGCACATGTAGTCATCTGCGTTTACATGAATACCATCCTGGGTGCCACCTCATTCATCGCTCTTTCAAACGGAAAATGCGTCTGGGCTCCACAAAACCGTACACAAAATATTAATAATCACGCGCTCGAGCCCTCGAGGTTTCCAGCCGGAGTAAGTGAGTCATTAGCTAATTATTGATGCAGAATTTTTGCGTCAGTACTCATACAACGTATCAACGTAATTGAAAAATGATTTACAAAACACCGGCTGCCAAAAGAAAAATCCCCGGGCTAGTGTACGAGGTTCCGTGCGCCGATTGCCACGCCACTTCCGATCGGTGAGACAAAAAGCTTTCCAGAAAGGATACGCAACACAAAAATGACGTACGCAGCTTCAGCGCTATGCGGAACGAGCTCGCAGAACACAGCGAAAGGAAAGACCATCACATCAACTTCAACGACGCCCGGGTACTCGATACGGAAGGTAACCGCACCAAAAGGCAGTTCTTAGAGCCGTGGCGCGTCCAAACAACACCTGGAAATATCAACGGCTCAACTGGGACCCAATGGAGAAAACAACAACGACACAAGAAAGGCGGAGGAACGACGTTGGAGAGAGGGACAATCACTAAGAAAAGTCGCTAGCTTCGGAGCCGGCCGGACAGTCAACCCTGATGAACAGACCGAATGGGCCTCGAAACGTTGGGCCAGTTTTTAATTTCAATATTAAAAACTTAGATTAAGAAAAGTGGCTATAGAGTTTGTTTTTTCGTATAGGCCAATTATTCGACTTCCGCCGCCGCTGTAGCGGACCTGCACGATCCTCCTCTCCGGGCTCCGGCGGGGGCTATGCCCCCCCTTGGAAAGTTCGGGGGGGGCTCGAGCCCCCGAGCCCCCCCATACTCTCCGCCTATGCCCTGAGCCCTTTTCCGTGTTCTCCTACTTGTCTGCGCAATCCTGCTTCTTTAGCCTCTTTAATTGCTATTTGTATGTTTCGCGCTAGAACTATGTCGTGGTCGGCGTTCGTGGTGTTCACTGCTCTTCTTGTGTCCGTGTCCTGCACGCCTCTTCTTTTGATTATGGAATGTTACCAACTCGCTCAACTTTCTGTCCTTTTGAACTTCATTTCTAGTACCCTGAGCCCGTTTCCGTGTTCTCCTACTTATCTGCGCAATCCTGCTTCTTTAGCCTCTTTAATTGCTATTTGTATGTTTCGCGCTAGAACTATGTCGTGGTCGGCGTTCGTGGTGTTCACTGCTCTTCTTGTGTCCGTGTCCTGCACGCCTCTTCTTTTGATTATGGAATGTTACCAACTCGCTCAACTTTCTGTCCTTTTGAATTAGCACGAGCACTGCCTTATCAGATATGACGGCAAAGGCTGTATTAGAGAAACGAGTATTTCAAGCTTACAGTTATCTTTGACACAGCAGTAGGGATGTAATATATGAATTCGAACATTTGGAATTGTCCTGCACTTAGCAAATGCAGTGAAAGTGCGCAGCCGTACGTGAAGAAAGTGAGAAAGACTTACACGAGAAATGTTCTTCCAGCCCAGGCAAAAAAACAGTCAGAGCACTCTTGACTGGCCTTTAGGATTCTTGCATGCCACATAGGAATTTTTAATTGCGGCAGTTAGCTACAGTTAGGATTGCTGACTGCTGCTCTCCGTTACAAATAGGATTCTTGACTGACGCCTGCCCTCACAATTAGGGTCCTTGACTGTAGTCCGCCCACACGGTTAGGGTTCTTGATTGCGGCCTGCACTTACAATTAGGATTCTTGACTGCGGTCTGCCAATACGGTTAAGATTCTTGATTGCGGCCTGCCTTCACAATTAGGATACCGCGTGGTCTGCCCATACGGTCAGGATCTTGACTGCCGGAGTTCGGACTAATCAGACAGCCATGGGAAAAGCCACGCAAAGATGCATGGCTCTTCTTAATGTGCGGGTTGCGAACCAACTATATCTCAGTGAAATTTACCTTTGTGACACCGAACCTGCGGCGACGCGCTGGACAGCGTGCTTGTGTGCCGTCGTCCGCAGGTTCCATACGGAGCAAAAGTGGCGATCGAGAAGGGTATCCCGATCGTATTCACACGTACGTATTTGCGTCGTCCTGTTACCGAAGAGGCGAAACGTGATTTTAAAGAATCGTCCTGCAATTTTTGCTGCGCGTCGGCTCGTGTACAACATTATCGATTTGAATGCGAGTTTTCTTGCGATGCTTGTTGTGTGCCGAATTCAGCCCACTCCAGTGACCGATCGCTTGGCCGCGGGAGCAGTTGATCGTGTTCGTGACTCCCGGCGGGAGATAACATTTTAAATATCACATCTCGGCTACAGATAGTTGAGAAATGAGTCATCTGAATGATCTGAAGATCGAGCAATCACTCGAGGGACATGTACACGTACGTAGTCGCTCTCATCGCCGTTCTCAATTCTGCCGGGTGCAGTCGGTCGTAGAGCGTCACATTTCGACCGAGTGATATCTGCGGCAGTGTACAGCGGCGTATACGTTAACAAAATTATACACCGCTATGT
Organism: Hyalomma asiaticum; assembly: GCA_013339685.2. Taxonomy (NCBI): domain Eukaryota; kingdom Metazoa; phylum Arthropoda; class Arachnida; order Ixodida; family Ixodidae; genus Hyalomma; species Hyalomma asiaticum. Next base: position 14,142 of record JABSTT010003519.1, on the reverse strand, counting down.
GCACCAACCACCACCGTGGACACCAGCACAATAATAGAGAGATGCATGTAGTCGACGTAATATAAACATTATACTATCTGCGTGGACGTAGTGGCTGCAGCTCGATACCACACCACATTGGTGGGATTGGGGCTGGTTCAAACCGCGGCATTATTTCTTTTCTTCGGGTTTCTTTTTTTTCTACTTTAACTTCGCTGCTAGGAAGGAACCGTATGATGCTCTTTTCAAAAAGAACCGCATTCGTACTCTGGCCACAGCGAAGCACCGAAGGCGCAGGGCCGGGCGAAACAACGCTGGCAAAATAGTCGCACTAAAATGCTCATCGCGAACATGACGAGCAAGCAACCTTATCATCTGTTTGTCGTTACGTCTGGACACTTACTTTCGAGTTACCGTAGCTCTGGTGCCTACGCTGACTGTAGCATATGCAGTACGTAACGTAAACAAATTTCTTGCTGGCTCGAACGTGTCTGTTTGCCAGCGTACGATATTGTAGTATTGGGGAAAACACTTCATCTAACAGTACAAACGCACCTTGCTAAACACGCAAACTGTGCCCATGGAGAGCGAAACCTGCCTTGTGCTCCGCGATCTGCACAGTAAGGGTGGCATTTTCAACAATTCTATGGGGCAATTATCTCTTATACTTGATGCACTGGCATGCGCCGTATGCAACACATGTCGTATCGATTGCAGCAGTTGGTCGCGCATAAGCGTGCTGTGTGGCTCTAGTAATGCATCACAAGTCAGCGAATATATTTTGCAGAGGGCATTTGCTGCCAGCGCTCAGCGAACGTGGGTATACGTGTCGATGTAAACAACGCAGATATATGAGAACTCTGCGGAGAAAATATATGGTCTAAATGATCCGACATTCACATGAAAATGCACGCGGACAATGGATCAATGTCACGTCCGTATTTATCAGTACGTGTTAATTATCACCTACATTAATGCCGCACAGATAACAGCTCTTTCAAGTACGAGAAATGATCCAACTGAGGCCGCATTGTGAGTACAGAATTCGGTATCAGGTGCCGCAATGTTCGGATGATTTTAGACAAATTAGGCCAATATCTGCCGATAATCTTTCCTTGATTCATGCACCGCGGTTGTACGTTATTGTTCCTCTTACAGCATCATATGAAAGAGCACCCAAGCGTTCGCGTATCAAGGATCACGCACGTTCCTCTCCGTTAAGTTCTTTACGTGCTTTGGCAATTGTGCGAAACACGATAATTCCAGAGGAAGCATGAGTAAAACGTACATGCCGAATATTTACAAAACGCAGGAGAAACAAACGAGAAAAAAAAAACGTCAGGTGCGTAGCTCATGCGCCTGTGCAACGTATTTATTCGCAGTTTATCCGCTTATTAGACGCACATAACGGCTCAAACTGGCTCTGCTTTAAAGCCTGCGAACATATTGCAACGTTTGTGAGAAAAACGAAGGCTACTACAAGCAAGAAACTGTATTTGAAACCGCTCAACGATGAGAAGCGTGGTGGCAAAGCGAGGCCGCAACACACAGATGTGGCTGCAATCTCTGAGGCAATAACAAACAGTATGCTAACTATTACACTTTTTTTTCCGTACATGGTGTCATGATCACGCAAGTAAGCAATAAATAGTGCGTCATAATAAGTGTAGGAACACTGTAATCCGCTAAAGAGAGAAACTGATTTTCAAAAACTATTTGTGGCTTCGTTGAACTATAAATATAGCCTCCGTGATGACAAGCTGAAGCGCTAGGTGGTGCACCACTCGTCGTGCCTTTTACCAGGGAAAGTCGCGGTGTCCTACCTCTACCGCTTCATCACTGGCGATTAGTTCTTGTAAATGCTCTTAATGTGGCATAACCATATCATAATGCGTCCTCACCAGTGGAGCAAGAACACTTTGAACCGAAATTGACGTGCGTACGGGAAGAAAAGAAGCGCTGTATGGTCACCCAGTGCCGCATGTGCATAGCTCGGCTCTCGGTGCATTCTTTGTTGTGCCATACCGTGTTTCAGTGTCGGTGGTACTCTGTGCGGCGTCGAGGTTGCATTTGTTCAAGTCATCGTGCACCGGCGGATGCTCCCGAAAGCTCTCGCTCGACGGACGTCGTGCTAGGTGCTCAACGCGCGCTCGGTGATAACTTTTCTTCATAAGGTAAGTTCACTGTCACTTTATTTGTGTCGCTTGCATGGCATTGCGAGATGTGTGCACTGTTCCCAAAGGCTAGTGGGCATTCACGGTGGCAAAAATGATGTGAGAACATTTATTTAAAGAGTGCGTTGAAACTTTGTGCTCCTATGTTTACAACGTTGAAGTAACGTTGCGGCTAAGACTATGCGCAGCTGAGAGCGAGCGCGCCCGTTGCCCTATATGCAAATTTCAATTCGTAAAACAGCCCGTGTAGTTTGTGCACAATACAAACCGCAGTGAAGATTTGCGCTCTCGTGCAGTACAGGTCATAGCGCGGAAACTAACCATCAGCTTTTGTCAAGGCGACAGGGTGAGCGCTAAACGTGTTGCCTTGTGCTCTTGTTTATCCCTGCCTTCTCTGTCTTCGCTCGTCCTGAACAGCGCTACACGCTCACTAATCATGACATACCAACTTACCCAAGCTGCAACGCTTTTGATCTAACCATCAACCTCAAAGCCTGGTCACAGATTAGCACAGCTGGGACAGCCGCAATTGAATTTGTACGCCACTGTCGATTTGCACGAATTTGGACAGGGCTCGATTACAATCCAAAGCACACTTGTTGGTGTAACTTGTTGCTATGTGCATTCAGTAGCATCACTATTATGCTAGCGCTCACTGTCTGAATGTAACATTAAACAGCGTGAGGTCCTTGAGCACAAGCACATGAGCTTGTACAGTGTGTGTGATATTCACTTTCTAACCTGGGCGCGCTCGCTCATTTTTGCCTAAAAAAAAATTATTTTTCTCTGCTCTCTCTCTCTCACTCTCTTTGTGGCCATAGGAAGTGTATGTAATCGTTGTAAACTGTCTTACAAAATGCTTCAGATGTGTTGCTAAACCTAATGTCTAATACATGTTTACCTGAAAAAATACTTATTGAGGCGTGCCAAGTTGGTATAGCTAATTTGTCATTTTCTTGTCCCAAAAGGCTAGTTGCTGTTGTTCTGCTGGAGCTGAAATGTCTGCCCCAGGTCCCTGTCTCAAGAAAATGCCACGTTATTGCTGTAAAAGTGGGAATGATTTGTTTCTTTCAACTTTGTGCATTGACTTAAGACACAATTTAAAACAGGGCTGCCGCAAATGATCAGCATCGGCTGGGTCTTCACTTTCACCGTTTTCGTTGTTTCTGCTGGTCAGTCTGGCATGCTTTCCGTGTGTTCTCAGCTTGTAAATTTAAATATACTGTCAAGAAATTACTGATAGTTTGGAGTATGATTTTGTTTTGTGCTCCATTACTTATTTATAACTGTTCGAATTCACTGAGCATTATGTTATCAGATCTGTGACAGCACTGTCTCAGAAACATAGAAGTTCTACTGCTTTGGTGCGTTAAAGAATCGCAGGAGTTCTGCAACAGCTGCTGTGAGCAATGCATGTGTACTCGCACTGCTCTCTCCTGTAATAAATAATACAAGGTTTTTCACGTCATTGTCTGAAGCTATGTTGTGAATTGAGATGCTTATTCTCTGTGTGGCTCATTTGAACTCGCATGAACAGGAAACCAGCTACATTGTCAAATCAGAAGCCAAGGCTGGAAATAAATGTTTGAGGAAAAAAAATCGACTCATTTGCTAAAGTTTATCCTTGTCCATGCAGTCTTGGAGACAAGGTTTGCTGAGCCGTAACAGGGACATGGATCTAAAGAAGCTCTGACTGCACACTACTGATGTTCATTCCAGTCTGAGCATCAGTCGCCAAGCCTTAGTCAGCACTGTTTTCCAAGGCGCACTCATCGCAGTTCGGGCCAACCTGTGGCACCAGCAGTGTTATTTGTTTCCTTGACTTTAAGGTAGTGTATTAAATTCATATCATATCAGTTTTCACATATTACATATCAGTTTTCACCAGCTTACAGCACAAAAGGGATGAGGGCAAAGACAAAAGAAGGTGACAACACAGCGCTTGCATTGTCACCTTCTTTCATCTTCATCCTCGTCCCTTTTGCGCTGTAAGCTGGTCAGAAATGAACTATCACCAGCTAGCCCAGATTTCCCGTCATGTGCACATTATCAGCTTTCGCTGACCCGGCCCTCATTCGGCCAATGAAATTGGTTTATTACATCAATTGGTCAAGTTAATTGACAGGCAAACACAGCCCTAAAATGCAAAGCTTGAATATGTTTGCATTGTGTAGGATCCCTTTACTAAAAACTCATTATTAACAAGTTGCGGAAAAGACAGAGAAAAGTGTGTTTGTTTTATTTATACTAAATTCAAAAGTTCGGACTTATTGTCTCAGTTGATGGTGTGAAGATTCCCACAGGTAGTGACGTGCGCACAAGATCAGAGGAGCGCGTAGGACACAAGCCTCTAGGTTTTGTTCTGTGCTTCCATCTTTTGTGCTCGCATCGTTGCCTTATATTCACACCATGAATATGTACCAACTGGCCCAGCAAACCACACAGCTCAACTAGTCACCGTTGACTTTGGCAAACGGCGTCCTCTCACTTTAAGTGAGAACATGGAAATACTGTTTAGGTACGTTACATAATGTAGTTAAATGCAAATTTACACTTGACCCTTCACTATATGCAGGCCCTCTTTCCGCAATGTGTACACACCGCGATGATCCTCATACACAAACACCTATCTATGCTGGAACAGACACCTATAAGTTCTCCCTCTTTCCATGGACTATTTCGTAACGGTATCTTCTCTTCATGCCATACATGCAACTGTTTTGTTTAACCTGTACATGTTCTGCCCCGCCACGGTGGTCCAGTGGCTAAGGTACTCGGCTGCTGATCCGAGGGTCGCGGGATCAAATCCCGGCCGCGGCGGCTGCATTTCGATGGAGGCGAAATGTTGAGGCCCGTGTGCTGTGCGATGTCAGTGCACGCTAAAGAACCCCAGGTGGTCGAAATTTCCGGAGCCCTCCACTACGGCGTCTCTCATAATCAGAACTGGTTTTGGGACGTTAAACCCCACAAATCAATCAAATCAATCAACCTGTACATGTTCTAGTATGTGTTTTTTGTTGTAAATTACAGTCCTTGGAATAGAGGTGTACCTGCATGCATATTTTATTTATATACCCCAATATTGTAGTTCATGGTGTTTCTTTATAGGTAAGTTTCTTCGTATCTTCCTTTCTTTTCTTTGTAATCAAGTTAGCCAACCATGCGTGTAAATGGTGTCTCTTACACCTGTTTGTCTCTGTCAGTGTTCCATGAAGTGCAAAAAACACCAGCACAGACGAGTAGACAGGATGAGGTGCTACTAACAAACAAAAGTTCATTGCAACGAAGTCACGTCTAATATAGGTAAAGGTTCGTGGGAACAAAGAAAGTGTGAAGAAAATAGAAAATCGAAAAAATACATCAATCTCAAACCACAATGATTTTTGAGCAATTAGCGGACAGATGCGCCATTTCTCTGTCAACAGCAAGGAAGGACAACTAGCACACATGAGCTTTTGAGTTCCTATTTTGTAGGCCTCGGTGATTTCCCTTGTTAGCCGGCAAGGATTTTTAAGAATTGTGGAGCATTTGCGAGAGTCCGGGTAGCAATGACATTCTTGGCAGTGCCCATCAAGGTAGCCATTGTCAGCTTTCCTCACATTGTTGTGATGCTCACACATTCTGATATTGATACACCTTCCCGTCTGTGCTATACACTGTCTGCTGCAAGATGTCGAGCAGTCCGCACCTTCTGTACTCCATTCCACGATGATTCACCAACTCGCCCAAGCTCATACATTAGTGGATTTCTTGGTCAGTGTGTCTTCTATTGGTGTCACGCAGGCGTTTCGAAGGCTTTTGAACAGATAGTCCATCGGCTCAAGGTCAAGTTTCAGCTGCTATTTCCAAGGCTGTTGAGCAACTAAAGCGGAAACTGCGTAAACTTGCCCTCTCGTTCACAGTATACTTCTCGTCATGATAGAAAGAGAAAAACCAAAATGCTCTGAAAACAGTACGTATGAGTGTTACTGATTATTTAATAAGGTGCTTTTGGCACTTGGTATGTGTGAGTTGGATGTACTCTCGATCACAGCAATGTAACGTACTTGTGCTTGCACTATCTCGTCTGCAATTCCTTTTTTTCTTTGTGTACTGTCCTTTTTCATTCCAGCACATTTATATGTAGGCTTGCATTTCTCTTTTTTATCAATGTGCCTCTTTGGCTTAGTTCGTCCATAGCAATAAATGATCTAATAGCGCGAGCAGGCAAGGACGAGAAAGACAGGATGAGCGCTGACTTTCAGCTGAATGCTTATGGCCAGAAACATTACTTGTAGACCCGTGTTACGAAGTGTCCAGTATCACGTATGGAAACCTGCAGCATCCAAACATAACTCAGATGAAGTCATCTGCCATAGAAGGGCAGCTGACGCAGCTATTGCCAGCCTTCGCTATCAGGGAAGCTTCAGCAATTTGATACATGTATGTGAGAAATTGTTGAAGCCGCCCTGATAGCGAAGGCTGGAAATAGCTGGGTCAGCAGCCCTTCCGTGGTGCTGACTTCATTTGAGTTATCATTTTTGGATGCTGCAGGTTTTTATGCATGATAACTGGCACTTCATAACACAGGTCTACAAATACTGTTGTTTCTGGCAATAAACAATCAGCTGAAAGTTGGTGCTCATCCTGTTATGCCTTTCTCGTCCTTGTCTGCTCACGCTTTTACACCTCTTATTGCTTTTTGTATTGCCTTCAGCTGAAGAACTCACTCGGTACAAGGCAACCGCGACATGTTTATTAAGTGGGATAGCCCTGATAATCGAGCAGTGATCTGCTAGCATCCATAGTGTTGCTAGCAGATGTATTGAGGAATGCATGCTTGAAAGACTTCTCACCAATCAGCGGCATGGTCTACTCAAACCACCTTGTTTGACCAGTGCTCAACCTGTCTCTGCACGCTTTGTTTGGTCGCCGAATTGTTTACGTGCAGGCCTTCCTCGACAGCAATGGTTTCCACTTTCACTGCTTCAGTATCGGCACCAACTGCATGTATCGTGTCCATGTAGGATATCGCACCAGCCTTGTCGTCTTGAGCTTATATCTGTGGCCCGCTTTTGATGGCAGAACAAGCATTCCAAAGCATGTGTAACATAGCAAACATGTACGCACAGACCACGGACGCCCAACACTAGCTGAACATCGCAGCAGCACCGAGCGGCGGAAATGCGGCTACAGTCTCGCTACTTAACAACTAATACCCATGTCACACGGGACAACTTAAGTGCACGTTGAGAGAGTGCACATCGCCGGTAGTGTCATTCGCACGTTGTCACACGGGAACATTTAGTGACATTAGCTGCAAAGCGCACTTGCAGGCGAGTGCGTTTGCTGAACTCACTTCGCCGGCTTCGCGACGGCGGAGCGTGTAGCCTCGGTAGCAGTGGTCTGCAAACAAATACGCTAATGCATAACGCGGCGCCAGTAGCATTTTTAAAACATTGTTTTCGGTATTAGACATGTTGCTATATATTAAAACAAATAATATCTCAACAAGAAAACCTCGCTATTCTCACCCTCTGGCAGTTTGCGGCAACGTGCGCTAGGGGAATGCACATTTCCAAAGCACACTTCTCTTTCTCATGTAGCAGCCGCGTGAGTGTAAGTGCACTAAGTTGCCTAGTGTGACAGGGGTATTAAAAACTAAACATACTATATGCATGACAATGTATGAACAGTTTATATCAATGGTGAAAACAGGGGGACACCAACCAAATTATAATCATTTAAAAGTAAAATTTACTTCTAAAGATGAAAAAACCCGACGTTTCGGGTCCCGCTCGGACCTTCTTCAGGGGTGACTGGAGGGCACCACACAGCAGCAGTGCTTATAAGGCCTTCTTTCTTCTCTCTTCCTTCCTTTCTCACTTTCTCTTTTTTCCCAGTTCTTCAAGCCGAGGGGGTCATGCTAGTGTGGCTTGCACGGGGTCGAGTGCGTCAATTGTTGTTATGTTGTTATGTGGGGTTTAACGTCCCAAAACCAGTTCTGATTATGAGAGACGCCGTAGTGGAGGTCTCCGGAAATTTCGACCACCTGGGGTTCTTTAACGTGCACTGACATCGCACAGCACACGGGCCTCAACATTTCGCCTCCATCGAAATGCAGCCGCCGCGGCCGGGATTCGATCCCGCGACCCTCGGATCAGCAGCCGAGTACCGTAGCCACTAGACCACCGTGGCGGGGCTCGAGTGCGTCAAAGGAATGTTTATTGAATGAAAACGCGCTCTTATATATACATCCTATCACAGGGGGCGTTGCCGCCAACCGAGCGCGCGTGTGCATGACTGTGCATTACGTCACATCTCCCTTTTTATTAAACAAAAAAAGGTAATGTTCCGGCATTGGGTATCTTCGAGGTGACCGGCGGTTACGTTCGCTTCTGCGCAGTTGTGGCTCTGCGGGGCCCACGTCGGCTTGATGTTCTTGTGTGGGGGGCACCAGTGGAGCGGGGGCCAGACGGAGATGTTCTCTGGTGCGCTGCAACTGGAGCCCATCTTCGGTCTCGACAATGTAGGCTCGTCGCGGAAGCTCCAGTAGCAACGTAGTTCGCTGCTGACGTCAGCTTTGCTCTCTGGCCACTGTGTGCTTGCGTAGTGTCGAAGTTTCACCATCACAGGGTCCTGGTCCGTCTCATGTAGAACTTGGCTCAGCCGCCTGTCTGAAACCTGCAGGTGAGCAATGGTGTTCAACTGATAATTCAGGCACTGTTCTTGCAATAGTGCTTTGCCCGGGGACCGCGATAAAGCGTCAGCAACAAATAGTTGTTTTCCGGGTGTGTATTTGACGACTATCGGGTACCTTTGCAGGCTGAGGCGCATGCGCTGAAGCCTTAGTGGACATTGGCTTAACGGCTTCTTAAATATCATTTCTAGTGGCTTGTGATCCGATTCTACCACAACTTCGCACTGCCCGAAAAGATAGTCACGAAATCTTTCACATCCGTGAACAATTGCCAGCATCTCCTTTTCGATCTGGGCATACCTTTGCTGTGTTTCCGTCAAGGAGCGAGACGAGTACGCTAGCGGATGCCCGTCCTGTAAGATTACTGCGCCAATTCCGTTCTGACTGGCATCTACCGATAGCCTAATTGGTTTGCCCTTCTCGTAGTAGCTTAGTACAGGGGCTGTAGCAAGCGCTTCCTTCAGAGCCTTGAAGCTTGCGTCTTGGCGGTCCTCCCAAAGCCACGAGACATTCTTTTTTAAGAGTTCTCGAAGCGGTGCTGTTAGGTCTGACATATTCGGAATAAAACGAGAGACAAAATTTACCATGCCCAGGAATGTCTGCAGCTCTTTCTGGTTGCATGGCGTCTGGACTTGCAAGATGTCTTCTAGCCGCTGTGGATCCAGGCTCAGTCCGTCACGCGTCAAAACATGTCCCAGATACCGGACGGACTCCTGCAAAAAACGGCATTTCTTTCGGTTCAATTTCAGTTTGTACTCTCGGCAGCGTCGTAGGACGTTTTCAAGGTTGACATCATGCTGCTCTCTAGTTCGGCCCCAAACTAGAATGTCGTCCATGACAACCGCTACGCCTTCGAGGCCTTCTAGCACTCTGTGCATGGCACGCTGAAATACCTCCGGCGCCGACGAGATTCCAAACGGCATGCGTAAATACCTATAACGGCCGTATGGAGTGCACATAGTGCAAATCTTGGAGCTTTCTTTATCTAGCTTGATTTGCCAGAAACCGGAGGCTGCGTCCAAAGTTGTAAAGTACTGCGCCCCACAGATCGAAGGTGCTATGTCTTCCAATGTTGGCATTGGATAGTGCTCGCGAAGAAGAGCTTTGTTCAGGTCGGAAGGGTCAAGACAAATGCGTACCTTCTCTCCTTTCGTAACAACGACCATGTTGCTGGCCCACTCTGTCGGCTCCGTCACTTTCACGATGACTCCAGCCGTCTCCATGCGGTCGAGCTCAGCTTTCACCTTGCTTTGCAATGCTATTGGAATCCGCCGTGCTGGTTTCACTACTCCTTGGGAACCGGACTTGAGCTTTAGATGGTAGACGATGCCCTCGAGTTGACCTAGACCTTCAAACACGTCTTCGTAAGGCTTGGCAGCGCCGTAAAGCTCCGTTTGCTCGATAGAGCAGACTCGTTGGAGCAAGCCAAGCTCTTCGGCAACTATACCGCTCAAGGTCACGGCGATGTCTTCATCCACGACGAAGAACTCTGTCAGAACCTTTCTTTCTCTCGTTGCCACTTCAAGACGAACTTGCTTAGTTGCTTTTTTCTGGAAGCCAAAGAATGTGTTTAAAACAACGTTGCAATCCAGTGGCTGCTTGTTTGTTATTTTCTGCAGCTGGCTGCGTGCTATAACCGAGCAGGTTGCGCCTGTGTCTAGCTTGCAAAAAATAGGCTTTCCTTCTATCTGAACGGTAGCCGTCCAGCGGTCGTCTTTTCCACGGGCATGCGATAGTGTTTCTAACCAGAAATCGCCTTCTTGCACTTCGACAGATGCTACTGCTTGCTCTTTCGAATGGAATCTTTTTTGCATCTTCTTGCAGGCTAACCCAAAGTGATTCCTTCCCCCGCATTTCCTGCATGTGCGTCCTTTTGCTGGGCACACACGGTCGGTCTGATGAACCTTTGCGCACTTTGTACAACGCCGACCTTTCGCTTCAGATAGCGCGTTCATCTCGGCTGCGTAATCGTTTTTCGGGCGCGCCTGTATTTCCTCACATTGTTCTTTGCCTTGTTCACGTGAGCGACACATTTCTACGGTCTTCGTGAAAGAAGCATTTTCGGAGATTAGCTTTTCTTGCAGCTTTTTATCTCTAGTTCCGAGAATAATACGGCTTCTCAGCATACGCTCTTAAAGCTGCCCAAACTCGCAACTTCTTGCTAGCACTCGTAGGTCTGTCAACCAGTTGTTGAAACTTTCGCCGTCCTTTTGGTCGCGCTTTCCAAAGCGGAACTCATGGTAGGCTAAGTTTAGAGCTGGTTTACAGAATGCCTCAAACTTCACTTTCAGTACTTCTACGTCCGACTTCTCCTCGTCAGTTGCAAAATCAAAAGTGCTATACGTCTTGCGCGCGTCCTCTCCAATAATCATGAGAAAGGTGGCTGCCTGTACCTCTTTCGGTTGCTGGTTCAGGTATGTTGCCGTTGCGAAAAGCTCGAACTCCTGCCGCCATGTCTTCCAGCTTTGCCATACGTCTCCTGTGATGTCCAGGGCTTTCGGCGGTGGCAATAGCGTGGTAACTGGACCGCTGGCCTGCTGGCGCTGTTCCCCGTTCGGCATGCTTGTAGCTGGTTGGGACCTTCGAGCCTCCCTTGTTGGCTCGCTACCCGTCCGCTGTTCGTTCGCCGGCTGCGTACATCGGCTGCAGTCCGGCCACTTCTGACACCATGTGGCTTGCACGGGGTCGAGTGCGTCAAAGGAATGTTTATTCAATGAAAACGCGCTCTTATATATACATCCTATCACAGGGGGCGTTGCCGCCAACCGAGCGCGCGTGTGCATGACTGTGCATTACGTCACAGCTAGTGTTGAACCAGGTGCCGGAGTCGGCTAAAATAGACACTTGGCATTGCACCTCCAGACCGGTTCACGTTTCCAGGTGTCGCCTGAATGTGCCATGATTCCACAAAGAGCCGCTTGTGAAAACTGGTTTCCAAGTCGAGGACGCGGGAGTTGTCAAAATCGATGCGGTGGTCGTGCACCTCGCTGTGTTCAGCTAATGCACTCCTTTGTCTGTTGAACTTGCGGACATCGTTCCTGTGCTGTCGTAGCCTCTCTGGGAAGTTCTTGGTCTCTCCCACGTACGACGGGCCGCAATCTGAACAAGGAATGCAGTAAATCGCACCTTGCGCTCTCTCCCTCGGCAGCCTGTCTTTCGGGTGCAGAAAGAAACGGCCAAGCATGGAAATTGGCTCGTGTGCTACTGTTATTGCCTGTTCAGACAGCACATGTGCGAGCGCTTCGCTGGTACTCTGAACGTAGGGAATACACACGCTTATGGGCTTGGAATGCGGCGGGTAAGTGTCCTTTCGAAGGGGTCGGCGGGGATTAGTCTGGCGGCGAGCAACCTTTCCAACGAAGGCTTTCGTGTAGCCGTTCTTCAGAAGGTCGCTTTTGACCACCTGTTCTTCTTCTATCCACTTATTCTCCGAAGAGCAAACCCTCCCTGTACAGGTCAGCAGAGCCGAAACCACCGCCGCTTTATGGTGGAAAGGGTGGTTAGAGCCGCCTGCTAAACTTTTGTCTCAGCAGCACGTACTTCTCTGTCAACGGAGAATACTACAAGCAGCGAACTGGGACGGCAATGGGTGCGTCTGTATCTGTCACAACAGCGAACCTCGTGATGGAAGCGGTGGAAGGAAGAGCATTGCAGTCGGCCGACATCACTCCGAAGATATTTTTGTGGTATGTCGACGACTGCTTCTGCATTCTTAAAACTTCTGCCGTAGACGCATTCACGGCCCACCTAAACTCGATAGAGCCGGCTAATCAGTTCACTGTGGAAAAGGAAAATAACAACTGCTTGCCGTTCCTTGATGTCCTTGTGACAAAGGTGGATGGCATGCTCCAGTTCTCGGTGTACTGAAAGCCGGCTCACACCGGTCGCTATCTCGACGCCAGCTCTAACCAACCTTTCAGCTCTGCTGACCCGTGCACGGAGGGTTTGCTCTTCGGAGAATAAGCGGATAGAAGAAGAACAGGTGGTCAAAAGCGACCTTCTGAAGAACGGCTACACGAAAGCCTTCGTTGGAAAGGTTGCTCGCCGCCAGACTAATCCCCGCCGACCCCTTCGAAAGGACACTGACCCGTCGCATTCCAAGCCCATACGCGTGTGTATTCCCTACGTTCAGGCTACCAGCGAAGCGCTCGCACGTGTGCTATCTGAGCAGGGAATAAGAGTAGCACACAAGCCAGTTTCCACGCTTGGCCGTTTCTTTCCGCGCCGGAAAGACAGGCTGCCGAGGGAGAGAGCGCAAGGTGTGATTTACTCCATTCCTTGTTCAGATTGCGGCGCGTCGTACGTGGGAGAGACCAAGAAATTCCCAGAGAGGCTACGACAGCACAGGAACGATGTCCCCAAGGTCGACAGGCAAAGGAGTGCATTAGCTGAACACAGCGAGGTGTTCGACCACCGCATCGATTTTGACAACTCCCGCGTCCTCAACTTGGAAACCAGTTTTCACAAGCGGCTCTTTGTGGAATCATGGCACATTCAGGCGACACCTGGAAACGTGAACCGGTCTGCAGGTGCAATGCCAAGTGTCTATTTTAGCGGACTGTGGCACCTGGTTCAACACTAGCATGACCCCCTCGGCTTGAAGAACTGGGAAAAAAGAGAAAGTGAGAAAGGAAGGAAGAGAGAAGAAAGAAGGCCTTATAAGCACTGCTGCTGTCTGGTGCCCTCCAGTCACCCCTGAAGAAGGTCCGAGTGGGACCCGAAACGTCGGGTTTTTTCATCTTTAGAAGTAAATTTTACTTTTAAATGATTATAATTTGGTTGGTGTCCCCCTGTTTTCACCTTTAATTTCGTCCCAACCAGACAGATCTCTGTCAAATGTTCACCTTTAAGTTTATATCAATGTTTGCACTGAAGCAACAGAAGTATTTGTGCTAACTGGATTTAGTATTTAACTTTCCGTGGCATAAAAAAAATAAACATTCTCAGTGCCACTCAGTCCTTGCATGAAATGCCTGAACCACTCAACGGCCATTCAAAACTGCCTTGCAGCAACACCAGGACTACATGAGTATGTAGAGTTCTGGGCTTTTCGAAGGTTGTCGACTCAAAAGGCCTTCCAACATGCCCGTGTGGCACAGGTATTAAAGAGTGGTTCAGCTCTATTTGAAATCATGTAAGTGCAGCAGCGGCTGCGGCCTACACGCTTGCTTAAATCAAAAATATGATAGCGACATTTGCTTAAAGCTCTTATACTATACCTTTGTTGCTGGAAATCAACTTTCATGTGCATTGAACGTACTGAAAAATTATACCAAAACAAACACTCGTAAGTCGGAGGTTTTCAGTCTG
>JABSTT010003518.1:0-28411 GCA_013339685.2 Hyalomma asiaticum | reverse complement strand
AATCGAAGGTGCGAACCGGTGCGAGATGCGCTACGCGCACGGCCATTCCGTAAGCATGGTGAACTATTACGGCGAGCCTTGTGTAAGCAGCATTTCCCGATTATGATGCGTACATATGGGAGGTGCGTCTCTGAGGTGCTTCAGCATGGCAGAGCCTCGACTGCCACCTGCGGCATGGAGCAAAAGGGCCCACAGCGCCTAGGGTGCCTCGATACGCGCTACTCCATATAGGGTGGTGACAACACCCCTCCTCCTCCCATCTGGATCACACGGAGAGCTCTCTCCCGTGCGCTAGCAGACGACAAAAACAGCTTCCGGCTCGCCGGTGCGAGAGTGCCGATGGTAAGGTCTATAAGAACAGGTATTGCAGTGAGGAATGCAAGCGCACTGAACTCATGCACCACAAGCACTGGTGCGAGAAAGTTCATTTGTGAAAATGTGTGATAATATTTAGCAAAATGTATTCGTATGTCCGAGTGACAGTTAGGCGGCCACCAACGAGAATCGGAAAATGTGAAAGCCTGCTGAAGAAAAAAAATACACGAATGTAGGTTAGGCCGGCACTAAAAATTAAAAAAAAAAACTAGCATACTTCGTATGTCTTTCACATCGTACATTCGAAGGTTGATATGGATTAAGGGTACAAGCGTATGACTAACATGAATGATAGGTCACGATAACAATAAGCTTACATATTTGCCATATACGTCATGATTTAACAACAATAAAATCACCTGTGGAGCTTACCCGCATTACCTGTCTAACGTCGAAATAAACGATAACAGTGTAACGTCGCCTATATGTCTCAGCTCAACAAGAACGTGAGAAACACGTGATGGATAAAGGACCATGTACAACCTGACTTGCACAAGAGCACAGCACTCAGCAAATTGTTTCCCAAGAGAGAGAGAAATGAGGAGAAAGGCAGGGAGGTTAACCAGATATTAGACTCCGGTTTGCTACCCTGCACTGGGGAGAAGGGGAGGGGGTAAGAAAGATGACAGCGAGAGAGGGTACAGGATTCCAGACAAGCACAACAAATAAAACACGCGCACACACATACACACACACACAAAGAACATTCCACTTATAGACTTTCACGAAGGCCGGTAGATGTCAAGAAGCGCAGTAGCGCTTGCATGGCATTCTTCTGTGACATGAAGTCTAGACGATGGCGTAGAATGCCTTCTTCCGACAGTGGTTGGTCGTCGAGTTTGTTGAGTGGAAGGCGAAGAGACTTCCTCTCTACGCTGTATCGTGGGCAATCACATAAAATGTGCTCAATTGACTCTTCGTGACCGCAGTGGTCACAGGCTGCGGTGTCGGCCATCCCTATGCGGAACGCATATGCTTTTGTGAAATCGACGCCCAACCATAGTCGGTATAAGAGCGTGGCTTCTCCTCGGCAAGTCTTAGGTGGGACTCGGAGGCTTAAGGTCGGACCGAGAGAGTGAAGTCGGGAATGTGTGAAAAGTGTGCCACCCCATTGCAATACCGTACACTTGCGAGCAAGCAGGTGGAGCATCCGTGCCGCGTCCGTCCTCGACAATGGTATGGGTACGTGTTGGTCCATATCATGAGCAGAACGGGCTTGATCGGCCCGTTCATTGCCTATAATTCCGCAGTGACTTGGAAGCCACTGAAAATATATTTTGTGGCCTGCCTTCCCTGTGTGTTGCAGCACCTCTGTAACCTGGAACACCAGCTGTTCATGTGGTCTGCGGCGTATAGGAGACAATAGGGACTGCAATGCCGGCTTGGAGTCGCAGAAAAGCGTCCATTAGAGTGGCACAGAAATCATGTTTGCCAAAATTTCTGTGCGTTTTACGGGATAAAATCTGCTGAAAAGGGTGCTGCGTTCGGCACCAACCATTAAGTTGCGTCTTCTGTGTTTCCGCAACAACCAGACATTCATCCTTGGGCCCCTGGTTCTGTGAAGTGGGATACATTCTGCTCTTTCGGAAAGCAAATCAGAGCACGACCACTGGTCAAAAGGTAATAAACGCGTCGCAGACGCGCTGAACAAAAGGCACGCTAGGGGTGCAAGTCCTCGAACCGGAAGTGCAGTAGCAGACGGCATGTCGTTTTTTTAGGAGCTTGCTCGGCAAGCTTCTTACGCTCGCGCCTTGTCCGGCGGCGGTTACGGCGGCGGCGGCGTGTACACGCCGCTAAAGGCGCCGGCTTTCCGGTGATTTCAAGAATGCTCACTAGATGGGGCGCCGCTCAAGGCGACACACCCCACTCTCAGCACGTGCGCTTCCTTCCTCTTCGCCGGGAGCTCACGCAGTGAACACTCTTCGTTACCGCTAGGGCGCATGAACAGCGCACAAGCCAAGGCAGCAGCGCGGCGGGTTTGCAAAGCAGCAGCAGCAGCAGCTCGGGCTCGCCGCCAAGACCCTATGGTGGCAGCCCGGGAGGCCGAAGCGAAGAGGGCTCGTCTTCAAGCAAACCCGTAGCTGTGGGCCAGCGAACCAGAAGCGAAGCAGAAGCGAAGCGTGCGCGCCGTCAAGCGGACCCTGCGGCCACAGGTCGCGAAGCAGAAGCAACAGGGAAGCGGCGGCAAGGCAAACCCCCCCAAAAAATACAGCATATCCACAGCATGTACCACTATCCTTACAGCATATCCCACCACCCTTGCTGTTTAAACATGTTTTGTATCTATGTGGCAATAAAGTTTACTTCACTTCGAAGGAGTGCGAAGCTCGGGACGTTCATGGTAGATCGTGCCGAGTTCAGGATTAATTTAGTTAACGCGCATGCTACGAATCCTTATGGTTCAACTATGCACAAGTGAAATCTCTCACCGGCACTTGATTGCACGTCAAGATCCAGTGCATATATATATATATATATATATATATATATATATATATATATATATATATATATATATATATATGGGGGCCGGTGAACGGTTCTCCAACGCGAGCTGTCGGTATTTCTCAGTGAAGAAACTCGCTAGGAGGCACTGCCTGCGCCAACGTTGTCTCTCGCGGATGAGGGCGCGTTCTCCTTCTTTGCGAGCTGGTAGAGCATTCATCTAAGAAAGAGCGTTTCCATAGTCAACGCGCGCCTTTCGCTCTCTCTCTCTCTCACGAGACAGCAGATGGAAGAGTGAGAGAGAGAGGCACGCGCCGGGAGAGAGAGAGAGAGAGAGAGAGAGGCATGGGGTCGCCCTCGGCACGTGCCTCCCGGCACGCCGGTTACGCCTGACGCCTAATGCAGGACAAGGTTAGACTAAAAGGAGCTTCGCCCCTAAAGGGTGCGGGCGCCGGATGCCGCGGCCAAGCGCCAAAAGCGGTCGCTACCTGAGGTATACCAATGTTGCGACGTCTATATATGCTCGTAGGAGATGTGTACGGAGGATTTGAGCTTTACCCGACCATCCGCCAGCAAGCTCCTCTAACATCGTTCACTTTGTGGATATGGCGGTGCTGTTTTTTTTTGCATCGCGTGACCATAACAGTCAGGTGACACGGTGGCACGGCGGTACGAAAAAGCGGCACGGCCGAAGGCAGAAAGCAGCCTCACCGTTGCTATGGTGCGACGACAGAGCGTCCCTTGGTGCAAGTAGCCAATCCGATTTCGCCGTCGGTTGCTAGCTCTGCAGCCACTATGTTTTCAATGTACGCGCCCCGGATGCAGGGAGAACGTAGCACTTGGGCGTAAGGTTGTGGTTGCCTATGCTTTAGTGTGTGCTCGCGAGCGTGCAGATGTTCATTCAGATAATGTTCGCAAGTTTGTGATGCTTCTGCACTGTGTCACGAGTAAGACATACAATAACTCTACTCTTCTCAACATCTCCACTCCACGAGTAAGACATACAATAACAAGTGTGGTGTCATTACAATTACATGGCTAGCCGACGAAAGAGCATGGTAAGCGAGAGAGCGATGAGAACGGGGCCATGCTTCGCTATCTCGTTGAACTATTAAAGAGAATCCTAAGGGTCGCGCAACTTTTTTAACTTCTTAGCTAGTGCGCCACTAAGTACTGCGTAATCTGCACCAGTGTCTATCACAGCAATAACCTGCGGATCCTCGGTGGCGCGTTGCGATTCCGAGGTAACGATGCTATTGCGGCATATGTTCGCCGTTGGGTCACTGCAGCTGTGTGGTCGTATCAGCGGTGAAAGGTCTTCATTTTTACAGGGTTCAGAGGCGTTGCCTCGACAGGTCGCTGGCTGCACTTTTCCCGTGGCGGGCTTGGTGAGTGACGCCTCGGGAAAATCGAAGCAGGACGCGTACTCGACGCTAATGCGGTCGCACGGGATTCCCGTAGCTGAGAAGTTGACAGGGGGGGGGGAAGGGGGGGGCTTGACGCGACGACAAGAACTCTTTAATCTCTTAAGGGCGCTCACGAGTTCTTAGACAGAGTGCATTCGCGGCGAAGCCACGGAGTCCCACTCGCCGGGAATGGCATGTGCGGTAACGATGACCCGCCTCTTTGCAATGGTAGTACAGGGGCCGCCGCTCTCCAGTACGCCACACATCGTTTTTACGGTGCCTCGCTTCATATACGGGCGGCGGCATACTGCAAGGAAATGTACGGGGCGTAACGGCAGTTTGGCCATAGCCGAGGCGTCCGAGAGCCTGTCGTACAGTTAGCGCATAGGACAACTGCGGTTCTGGCGCCGGTCGTGTATCAGGAAGCACCTGAGGCTGTGGTCCGCGAATCACTTGCCGTACTTTTTTACGCACTACATCCGTAAGTGAAGGCATTGTAGAAGGACATTGAGCAGGCTACATTTTGTGAAGCTCCTCCCTTCTCACAATTTCCCGCAGGACGCCGATGTTGTTGGTAAGGGTTGGAGATACGGCATCAACTGATGAGACGCCTGTGTCCCGGTTGTACTCTCGTCCACGCTGCTGCAGTCTTTTGCATCAGTGTTGCCTCCGACCTGAATTTAGCCAGAGTGCGGGGCGGGTTACCAACGTGGCCAGCGAAAAGTTCTTCCTTTACTCCACGCATCAGGTGTTGCAAGTTTTTCTCTTTGACCATGTTTGGATCAGCTCGGCGAAAGGGCCGGGACATGTTTTCAATGTACATGGCCACGCTTTCATTCTTGCTTTGGTTCCTTGCCTGCAGTGAGTTCTTTGCCTTCACTCTACGGTCTGTGCTCGGGTAGGTAGCCAGTAGCTCCCGTCGGAAGTCATCTCACATCAGCATGGGCGCTTCCTGGTTCTCCAACCGGGTACGTGCGAAGTCTTGCGACGCGAAATAAACATAGCGAAGTTTTCTGGCCTCGTCTCAAACGTTTATCCCGGCGACGTGCCCGAAGCCATTCATCCATTCCTCGGCATCCTCACAGGTCTCGCCGCCGAAGGGCTCCGGTGTACGCAGAGAGTATATGACGATGTGAGACGCTAAAATATAAGTGGCCATCCTATCAGCGTCCGAGCTAGTGATTACCGCCGGTCTTGACTCCGGGAGGGGACGAAACCCAGGAGGCTCACCTCTTATACGACTTGTGCACTTGTGAACAGGCGCTAGCTCAGCTAGTTTCTATCTACGCATATCTGGGCGACTCCCTCTGGCCTGCATAGAGCTTGAAATCTTACCGCGCACCTCCACCAGAAGTGTCGCCGGCAAATAGAACGCCTTTACCCTTTACCACGAAATCGCGCCGGTGAAACAAAAGCGTTCGAAATTGAGTAAAGATGCTTTCTACTCCTCTGGTATTCAGACTCGCCCATCTTTTCTTTTAGGGGCGAAGCACCTTAGGGTCGAGGCTTGTCCGTCCAGGTTTTCCGTTGCCTGTGCCCACAGCACAGCATCGTCTGTTGTAGTGAGACAAAGCGAATGGCGCGTGGACGATGGAAACCCTGTTTCTGCAATGAACGCTGTACGAGCTCGCAAGGAACAAGAACGCGCCCCGCCCGCGAGAGACAACGCCAACCCAGGCAGTGTCTGCTAGCGAGTTTCTTGATTGAATAAACCGAATGCTCACACTGCACAACCGTTCACCGGCCACCCTATATATATATATAGGCACTGTATCTTCACCTGAAATGCAGTGCCGGGGAGGGGCTTCTATTGAGCGTAGTTGAAAAGAAAAAAAATCGCAGCATATCCACGGAGTGAACGATGATGAGTGTGCGAAGCTCCGGATGTTCATCGTAGCTCGTGCCGAGTTCCGGATTAATTTAGTTAACGCGCACGCTACGAATCCTTATGGTTCAACTACGCACAAGTGAAATCTCCCACCGGCGCTTCGTTGCAAGTCAATATCCAATGCGTATATATATATATATGGGTGGCCGGTGAACAGTTCTCCAGCGCGAGCAGTCGGCATTTTAAATGCGAAGCATTTCTTGGTGAACTTCTGCGACAATGAGCGTTTCCAGAGCAATACGTGCAGTGTAAATGACCTTTGGATTCTTTTTAAACAAATAGTACAAAACTGCATAGAGCGCTTCGTACCTCAATTACGTAAAAAATCTGCGCAAAAAAACCCTTGGATTACTCGAGATACTATAAATCTGAAGCGCAAACTTAATAGGTTAAAAAAGAAAAAGGCTTTAAAACCAAACTGTCGTGAAACCAAGAGTGCCATAGATAAGGTATCTGAACAGTTAAAAGAGCACATTTCACAAGATAAAGCAAAATATTTTGGCGTGACCCTCCCAGCTTTCATAAAATCATCTCGTGAAATTTTTTGGAGAACGATTAAACAACATTCTAATCCTATTGACACATTTACTATACATGGAAGATGTGAAAGCGACGAAAAGGTAATTGCTTCTGCTTTCAATAGCCATTTCAAAAGTGTCTTTATCAAAGACAATGGACGTTTGCCAGAATTTTGTATGTCAGTACCACAGATGCCTAATATAGAAATCTCGGAGCAGGGCATCCTAAATTTACTGTTAAACCTGAATATTAAAAAGTCATCTGGGCCTGACGGGGTACCTAATGCATTTTTGAAGCAATACGCGGAATGGTGCTCTAAGTTTTTCCATGTGCTTTTTAGAGGTCATTAAAGGAAGGTGTCTTGCCGGACGACTGGAGAACTGCCCAAATCAAGCCCATTCATAAATCCGGTGATAAAAAATGTATTACTAATTATCGCCCTATATCCTAACCTCAACAGCATGCAAAATTCTTGAACATATAGTTCACAAGCACATATCCACTTTTCTTGAAGAACATAAGATACTAACAAAAGCTGAACACGGTTTCCGACGGGGATATTCTACAGCTACACAATTAGTTGGTATTGTACACGATTTCGCAGAGGCTTTAAATAAAGGTAAACAGGTGGACGTAATCTTCATGTATTTTAAAAAGCATTTGATAAAGTGTCGCACAATAAATTGATTCATAAACTAAGGTATATAATAAACAGCGAAGAAATATTAAGTTGGATTAGGGCCTACCTTTGAAATCGCTGTCAACGTGTATCGTTCAGTCGGGTTTCTTCTGAAAGTGTATCAATTGATTCTGGCGTTCCCCAGGGGTCCGTTCTCGGTCCTTTGCTTTTTCTGACGTTTATAAATGACATTGTTAAAGACGTTTCAACGAATATTAGGTTGTATGCAGATGACTGCATGTTGTATCAAACTGAGTTCAGTAAAGGATCAGGTGAGGTTAAATAATGACCTTGCGAAGATTATTTTATGGTGTGAGCAGTGGCAAATGCCTATCAATTTTGAAAAAAGCACTGTTTATATGCGAATCACTAACAGAAACAAACCACTGCCTTTTACATATTCGACTGGTGACCAAGTTCTTTCCGAGGTTGAGCACTATAAATACTAAGGACTGCTAATTACTAACAAACTCTCCTGGAACACGCACATAGATATTGTTGTAGCCAATGTCACAAGGAAGCTGTTCTTTGTAAGGTGTACGCTCAAGCTAGCTACCCCTCAAGTACGTTTGCTCGCCTACAAATCAATTACCCGTCCTATGTTAGAGTATGCCGTGATAATTTGGGACCCCTTCACAAAATCAAATATCGAGAAATTAGAAAGAATACAGAAAAAGGTTCTAACATTCATTTACAACTCATATGGTCGCAGCTCTATTAGCGAATTGATAAAAAAAGGTAATTTGCCGCCGGTTACTCAAAGAAACCGTGTTCGTAGGTTGAAGTTCCTTTATCAGTTGGTAAATGGTCATTACAAAATTAACACATCACATATCTTGATTCCATCGGCAGGTTACGGAACCAGAATCCGACATTCACAAACAATTAAGCCTTTGATGCAAAGAGTCAACTCCTTTAAATATTCTTTCTTTCCCCGTACAATAAACGATTGGAATAACCTGTCTAACAAGGCAGTAATCCAAAAATCTTTGGTATCGTTTGAAGAGTATTTGACTTGAAGTGTCCTGTAACCTGTTTTGAATGCTTTGCCATTGTTCGTTGTTCTTTTTGCCCAAATGTATGTTGTGAGAGTTTATGTTTATGTACCACCCTGCTATGGTCTAAGTTAGACCGCAGTATTTATAAATAAATAAATAAATCTTTCTATCTATCTAGCCGCCTACGATTTCGTGATCTCCTGGCCGTTTCGCTAATGGGATGTTTACGAAAATTGGTATGCCACATGGCTGCATGACGAATATAAATGACAGGTCATAACATGATAATCATGACATGCATGTCATGAGTGACATGATTTACATGCCACTGTCTTGACGCTCTCCTGGCCGTTTCGTTAATGGGATTTATACGAAAATTGGTATGCCACAACATGACTGCATGACGAACATAAATGACATGTCATAACATGAAAAATCATGACATGCATGTCATGGGCGGCATGATTTACATGCCACTTGTTTCGTAAATGGGGTGTATACCAAAATTGATATGGCACAACACGACTGCATGACGAACGTAAATCACAGGTCATAACGTTAGAATCGTGACATGCGTGTATGAGCGTCATGGTTTACATGCCACAGTCATGGTGCTCTTGCGGCCGTTTCGTTAAGTTCATATGTACCAAACTCGGTATAGCGAGAGAAGAATGCAAATCCATTTTACGTTCCTGATGCGTGCTTCACATTTCTTTGATTGCCACTGCACGTGGGATCTGCCAATTTTTTTCAATCAAGAAACTCGCTAGAAGACGCTGCCTGCGTCAAGCTTGTCTCTCGCGGGTAAGGGCGCGTTCTCCTTCTTTGCGAGCTGGTAGCGTGTTCATCGAAGAAAGAGCGTTTCCATAGTCAACGCGTGCCTTTCGCTCTCTCTGTCTCTCTCTCTCACAAGACAGCAGATGGAAGAGTGAGAGAGCTCGCGCGCCGGGAGGCACGCGCCGACGCGCCCTCCTAGTAGCGCGTTCCTAGTAGGTATCGCGCTACTACGACGGACGGACAGACCCAAACCTTAAGGAGCTTCGCCCCTAAAAATAAAGATTCCCAGCGTGCGTGCTAACTACAGTAATCCGGAACTCGGCAGGTTCTATGACGTGGGAGCACAGGAACCTCACAAAAACCAGGAGCATTAATGACAACGCTTGTGTAAATATACACACGCGTTGTCAGTCATTTATATGCCCGAGTGGACAATGTCACGGCTGAGTTACGATAACACCGAACGATTGCCAGTGCTTCGCCCACTCGTCATGATTTGCTTCGTGGAGATGCGTGGATCTTCTTTTCTGCTCTCGCATGTCATGCTGGTTGTTGTTCTACGGTCATTCAGGAGGCGCCAATTTCAAGCACGAGGCATCTAGCCCCATACACGAGGTGTGTTAGAACGTGCGGTGCGGTGCTTCATTGCGCGTTATTTCTTGCCGCGTTCGTGGTGGCTGTTTTCGCCCGTAGTAATCAGTGTGGTGCCTTTGGGGTTTTCGAGCAGCTTGTGCCAATATGTCACATTCGTAGTGACAGTTATATAGTACATTGCCTAAATTTGTGATGAGCAATAACATATCTTGCTGTATGATTTGTATGACCCTGTTATAACCTCTATGACTGGTGTTAGCAGTGCTCTAAAAAATGACATGTGCGGTTGTTTTGGTTTCTTTAAGGAGAACGCCGTTGTCACTTTATTGTGACACGCGCGCTTGTTTTGATTGCGGGTAGCGTTATTATCACTTTCTGTTACGCGCAGCGCAGGCCGCGTTTATCTTGCATATCACTTCGGGAACAGTGTAGACCATTCTTGAAACTTTGCGTGTGGACGCGCACCTTTGAGTGAGTTCTGGAATTTCCGAGATAATGCCCGAACGTGTTATGAAGTGTGTATAAAAGCCAACGCAATTCGCCGCAATCGACAGACGACTGTTCACGCCACTATTACTGTGCAGTGGGATCAGCTTTGTTTTGCTGGGGACCGGTTCGACCAAAAATCAGTTGACTTGAGATCTTCTTGAGTTCTGCTGCTTCCGATTCGGCATGATCACGTGACAATAAGTAGTTGTTTGCTTTTCGTACACATGTCTTTTAAGTAAATGAACCAAACTTTGGATGCTTTTGAGGTAGGTGACGCAGTAGTCCAAAGGTGAGTGTAAAGTGTGGGGCTTTTTAACATACCATTACGTGATGGTCGTATAGAGTGCGTGTATATGTTCAGCATTCGGTAAGAGACGTCTGAGAATAAACAGAAAAATGTGTCACACCCAGAAAAATTCCTGGCACTGCTTTTCGCGTAGTGTGGCTTCCCTCTCGCGAATACCGTGGACGTAGTTTCCCTTTTATTTGATTTCGCCGCAATGTCTTGCTATAAGTGCGTCGTCCCCAGCGCACGCTCGGCTAGCAATCAAGCATAAATGAAGGTAAGCAATGAAGAAAGCTCACTTTTGGCGTGGCTGTGCACTTATGATCTGTCTGCTCGGAGATACACAGAGCGTTTCGTTGGTCTGGACTTGGTTCTAATTCCTAAATGGAGGATGTATGCCAAGCCGCGGGCGTGGTTCGTCTATGTGGTTCCACCGAGGTCCCTTAGATTTCTCTAAGGCAACCATTCATGTTCCCGTCTTGAACAGTACTGTCGTCGACAACTATACCTCTGGCCAGACCGATACTGTTGCCATCATACATGCATCCCTGCTGGAAACGCTGAGATGCTTTTCGATGCTTGAACATGTTCGCAGGAACCATCGCTTTCGATCATCTTTTGTCTAGCTGCTGGCCCGTTTCGGGGACAAAAAGCACATCAGTTTGGCATATGATTGCCCCCTTCCAAAGGGGCCACTGGGCTCCGTGATCCGTCCGGCCGATTGGCCAGCTGGGCATCACGCCTTCAAGAATACGGTTTCTTCGTTAAATACAAGAGCGGACTATGCCACACGGATACCGATTGTCTCTCCCGCCTCTCTTTGCGGCACGTAAGTGCTGAAAACGTTGACTTCGACAAATACTTGTTTTATATTGTAGCACAATAACTATGCGAGCGTAATCGTATGTAAGTTTTTCTGTTTTTCCTGATGAATTGTATCGCAAATTGGTATGTAATGGTATGTAAGTTTTCTGTTTTTCCTGATGAATTGTATCGCAAATTATTACGATTTTGTGTGTTTTTTCGTTCACTGTCAATGAACTACCATTATATAATGCAATATGGTGTATTAACATGTTTACGGGTGCAGGGGCCCCTGTCAGGCGTTGCTCGCCTTTAGCTCCTGTACCTTTCTTGAAAAAGTATTCAAGATGAAATAAAGATTCATTCATTCATTCATTCATATTTCTTCCGAATTACGAGAACTCAGCAGCTTCAGAGTCAGCAATATCGCGAACCTGCCGTGAAGAACTTATTGGGATTGTGGACTTAACTCCCTCGGGCAGCCAGCCATCTACTGTCATTAGGCAACCGGTGGGACCCCCGAACTCATCCAACGCGAAACCCCGACTTTTACATGCGAAGCTTTCTGGGATTTTTTACTCGCGAAAGACTCAGAGAGGTCCGCCTCCTCACATCTCCAAGGACCTAAGTAGATCCTGCGAAATATTTATAAACAGAGTGCTGGCAAACACAGCCACCATGCTGCACATAATACATAAATGGCAGACTTTCGCTGACAAAACCAGAGGCATCGACACATATGCCCACTCTGTATGTGCGCCTTTTACCGCTGTTTCTGCACAGCAAATATTGACCACCTCATCCTGCACTGGCCTGCTTTTCGCACTCATCGAAATAAAAGCTATATAGTTTTGCACTCCTATGTGGGTGCTCCTCAAAAATATATGTACTCGAATACCCTGATCGTCTCGTCACACTAGCCCATTTAGGAGTTTGCCTGCGCTCTCCCGACTAACATCTCTGCTCACCAGTGACCTTCGGTCCTCCTTTCATTATTACATGAATCTCATCGCCGCCATCATGATCATCATTATCACCGGCCCTCCTCCTCACCCTCACGTCTGCCTTCAACCCCTTCCTATACTAAATATATACGCCTTAGCTATACTTCAGTCTCTCACCGCCTCCTTTCCTTCCTCACCGTCATTTCCTCTTCGCCCCGTCGCGGTGGCATAGCGGTTCTGGCACTCGGCTGCTGCTTTGAAGGTCGCAGGATCGAATCACGGCGGCTGCGGCGGCTATATTTCGATGCAGACGAAAGCTTGAGGCTTGTATGCTGTGCTGCAAGTGCACGTTAAAGAACATCAGGTGGTAGTAATTCCCGGACCCCTACGCTACGGTGTCTCTCAGAACCATATCGTGCGTTTGGAACGTAAAACCCTAGAAATCAAGCAGTGACACAGTGGCACCCTCTGTGCCTGTGTGTCCATCCTTCTGTCGTGCGCCTCAGCGCCCAGTGATCATGTGTTCTAGTTGCCACCAACTTATTTGAGAAGTCATAAAAATCCCACTTCGCTTTCTCACCACCTTGCTATGCAATACTACACAAGCCTACGCTATCAGATAGTTGGCTTGGCTTGGCAGGGTGAGCCCGCAAAAGCCGCACATTGGGCGCTTAGAAGTTCGTGCGCACTTATTTCATGGTATAGTCTTATGCGTGATATAATATAATACAGACGCCTATAATACAGACGCCTATAATATAATACAGACTGCCACGAGGTTAAAATAGCTTCACTGGTAATAATCCAAGCTACAGAAGCGGCAGAACCTTATTGTGACAGGCGTTCACATAAGTAATATAACTGGATGAACCAAAGCTTGACATGCTGCTAAAAGACGACTACAATGTTCGTTTAACACCGTTGTTCTCTTAGAACTGGATGGGTGATCATCCCCTCAAAAGAGATTTTAGGGAAGAAACATTCTTAGGTTGTACTGACGAAATACGTTGAACCTTTAGCGTCACAGGTAACCCTCTCCCCACCCTCGCCGACCGTATTAGATGGACTGAAGGGTTCCCTTTCAACCGTTTATGCCTGCAGGCTGGAGGGTATCAGACATGTAGATGAGATACGATTCTTGTATTCTGCGTCCCGTCGGCGAGCGCTTGCCTGAAGTATATGAAGTTTGATCTCGTCCATCGACCTGCCATGTTAAAGTGCTCTGCCACTGCTTTTGGCAGGCTATTCTCCGTGCCCCTTTAATGTAACATTCTATGGCTATCTATGGCATTCTGTGGTTTAACCTACGGTGATGTTGGAAATCTGCAAATAAATTATTGGTTTACCCGCTCCGCCAATGTATTGTTTGTGACCGAGTGAGCCTTCCAGCATATAAATAACATTTGACCTAGTGCAAGTTAAACCCAATTTTATATGATACGTGCGGCGTACGCGAAGGGTTTACATTGGCATGTATTAACAGGACCTTAATGTTTCCATTCCGGCGATAGGTGACCCTTGAAATTCCGGGAAATGCTTTTTCAAGGCGCTCGTTCTTCGTTAGTATTGGATAGTATCTACTGGGAATATTACTATTGTTTCGAAGTGCCTTGCCGCATTTTGTTATGAATGCTTGTTATCAATTCTTTTTCTTGGTTCAGCTGTCCTACCTTGTTTAGACGCATCACTGTATGCCTTGTTAAGCCCATCGTGCGCTAGATTTCTTCCAGCTAAGGTTGCGTTCAGGTTGCATAAATAGTGAACGTAATCTGCGTCATTGGCACAAATCCTGCTATGTGCTTTGCCAGCCCGACAAATATGTCCTCTTTGCAGTGCCGCGGGTGATTACTATTGTAATCGATGTGTCCATTCGCATCTGAGGATGCTTCTTCCCGCTACTCTTATGCGCCCTAAACTGAAATACACATGTTTCATTTGGGACAGTGCTATCGACGACCTAAATCTCTCACTAGAACTCGTCTAAAATATTTGTGTACTCTTCATCCTGTGTAAATACACTCGCACAGCAAGTGTGCCTACTATCAAAAGCCATCTTTCACAAACGCCACCTTCCTCTCGTCGAAAAATTGCACATTATGCTCTTTTTCACACACTTTTCTATCATTCAGTACTCCACAACGACCTTATCTCTCTACCACGGTATGTATCGCCACGTATCGATCATCGTTACAAGGACGGACTTTAATCATGTCACACTAAAGCTCTCTTCAATAATTTCCTGGTTACTCCACGGAATGAACCATCTTCCTAGAGATACCACATCGATTCCGCTTATTTCATACAGCTCTAGCTAAAATTGTATAATTGTGTTACGTGGTCGTGACTTACGCAGCAGTCGAGACGAACCACGCAGGACAGGACTCAAGGTGATGTCAGGTGAACTGTTTATTGGGTGAACTGGTGCCCAGTAAAGCAAAGCCAATCACAATTCACACCAACAGCGGCGTGGACAGTCATCGGTCGACGGAAAGACTGACTAGCGGCGCAATGCGTCGGCTTTTATACACAGGTCATAACGCGTTCTCGCCTTATCTCTGTAATTCCAGAAGGCACCTAAATATACGCGTCACATATGTTTCTAGGTATGTACAGTTTCTTTCACACTTAGGGGAAATCTCGGAGCGCGTGGCATCCAGATGCGGCCAGCGCAGGAATCACGCTGCGGCAGCAACTCGCGCGTGCGCAGAAACTCCAAGGGCATAGCCTTGAACCGCGTCGTCTGCTACGGCGGCGCGCGCGTTTCATCGTTACTGCGGGATCTGGGCCGATCCTCCGTACGAAACGTTGCTCGATGCCAACCTCTCAGCCTTAATTGGCAATAATGGTGTCCTTGAAACAGCATTTTACTGCATACCTCAATTGTTTGCTCTCTTGAAACGCCATGGTGCTTAGTGCGTTCACGTATACTTCTTCCCTGTGTTTGCAGCGCAGTATGCTGCGGCGAGGACGACATCGTAATGAGCGCGCATCGTGCGTGGTCTTCATTTGCCGCTAAATAAACACAGCACTCCACAGTCACTGCCGTGCCGCTATGCGCATTTAACACAATAAAGCAGCTGATGCAGGATATGACGACGTACTAAGTGAAGTTGGAAGCGCCACGCGTGCATTTCGGCGCCGGCGAGCGAGTCCTGACTAGTCAATATGTGAAATGTCACCTAGAAGAAGCAGGTTGTTGTCAACGTAAAGGGTTTCCTGAATTTTCCCACTTCCAATTTGTTTTATTGTGTTAAACATGTATAGCTTCAAGGCAGTTAGAGTTGAAACCTTTGTTTGGTTTAGTGTGAAATAAAGACCACGCACGACATAAGCTCATTCGCAGCGTACTGCAGTGCAAACACAGTGAAGAAATACGCGTGAACGCACTCAGTACCACAGCGTTTCGAGAGAGCAAACAAGGTATGCTGTAAAATGCTCTTTCTGCAGCCCCACTATCGTCAATAAAGGCTGAAAGTTTGGCGTCGCGCAAGTTTAGTGCAGGGTATCGGTCCAGTTCCCGCAGTAACGATGAAATGCGCGCGCCCGCGCACGCCGCCGTAGCAGGCGACACGGTTCAACACTACACCCCTGAAGCGTCTGTACGCGCGCAAGCTGCTGCCGGCGCGCGACTGCAGCGCTGGCCGCATCGCGATGCCCTGCGCTCCGAGATTTCGCCCTAAGTGTGAAACAGACTGTACGTCACGTCACGTATACACGTCCCGTACGTCACGTCACGTAAGCTTCAACAATGATCGACACGGTTCTCGATGCGGCATGCAAGATGAAAGCGGCCTGCGTTGCGCGCCACAGAAAGTGATAACTGCGCTCCCGCAAACAATCACAGCAAGC
This sequence comes from Hyalomma asiaticum, assembly GCA_013339685.2. Lineage (NCBI taxonomy): Eukaryota > Metazoa > Arthropoda > Arachnida > Ixodida > Ixodidae > Hyalomma > Hyalomma asiaticum. Next base: position 12,358 of record JABSTT010003518.1, on the reverse strand, counting down.
GCGCCATTCACGGGAAGGTGATAATGACATTCATTTTTTTACAAACGAAAACCGCACGTGTCACTACCCCCTATGAAAAGCATCGTCCCGATGCTAAAAACAACACGTGCAAGTATGAGTACATGCAATAAATTAGCGACACATCACAATTAATCAGCGCACATAGTAAAGTTTCAGTCGCACCACGTGTAAGACTTCGGGTAGTGCAAGGCGCCGATGTGATGACGTTAAGCCATCGGGCACGACCTCATAGTCCAGTTCACCACAACGTCGGACTACCTTGTAGGGCCCAAAGTAGTGGCGCAATAGCTTCTCACACAGTCCGCGTCGTCGTGTCGGCGTCCAGACCCAGACAAGGTCGCCGGCTTGGTATTCATTTCATTTCATTTATTTCATGTATTATACCCTCAGGGCCAAACAAGGCATTACAGAGGGGAGTGGTTTACAATCGGAATTGTACAGGATAAGTAAAGCACAAATATGTAACACAGAACAAAAAATAAATGGACCATTACAATGTATTAAATCAAGGTAAGTTATACAATGAATACACAAACAAAACGCAAGAAAAACAAATATACGTACGGAAAAATAAATGATAATCTAGTTAGCAATTCTATTTAATGCAACACGAAAGAAGGAGTTATCACTAATAGATACAATATCTGCAGGAAGGCGGTTCCACTCTAGGGACGTGCGATGAATGAATGATTGATAAAATGTGTTGGTGTTGCTAGACGGAATATCAACCTTATATGAATGATCGATGCAACGCGATATGTAATGCGGATTATGTGTGAACATGTCATGCAGTGTTGTGTGGTGAAATATTTTATGGAACAATGATAAACGGGAGATTTTACGCCGGGCTGCAAGAGATGAAAGTGATAGGCTAGTTTTCATGGCGGTTACGCTGGCAGTTCTGCTATAAGTACGAAGAATAAAACGAGTTTTGCGGTATTCTAAACTAGTTCTAATGCGTTAATTAAGTTAATTTTATGAGGGTCCCAGACTGATGAGGCATATTCTAATTTTGGACGTATTAATGTTTTTAGAGTAACAGTTTTAAACAGTCAGGAGCATTAAAAAAGTTTCGCCTGAGGTAGCCTAGGGTGCGGTTAGCATTGCTAATTATGTAGTTGATGTGTGTTGCCCAAGTAAGGTTGGATGAGATATGAATTGCTAAGTATTTGTATGAGGATACTTGATCTAAAGGGAGGTTATTTAAGTAGTATACCCTAGAGGAGTTAGGTGACCTAGATGCATGCATAACTTTACATTTGTTAATGTTTGGTTCCATTAGCCACAAGCTGCACCATTTAGATATTATATTTAGATCAGATTGAAGGCGATTGGAATCGTCGTCTGAAGTAATTTCTGTAAAAATAACGCAATCATCAGCGGAGAGATGGATATTAGAAGTTACTTGCGAGGGTAGGTCATTAATATATATTAAAAACAACAAAGGACCGAGGACTGATCCTTGAGGCACTCAGGAGACAAAAGAGCACGTTGGTTAATCGTAGCGTTAGCGGTAACGTATTGTGAGCGATTAGTAAGAAAACATTCGATCCATTTTAATAGATTAGCGTCAAGATTTAAGTACCGTAATTCGTGGATGAGAAGTGTATGGCACACTTTGTCAAATGCTTTTGCAAAGTCTATAAAAATGCAGTCAGCAGATGATGAACGATCAAGAATTCGATGCAAATGATCAGTGAAGGACACGAGTTGAGTCTCACATGAGTATGATTTTCTAAAGCCGTGCTGTGAAGGTGAGAAGGAAGTGTTATCTTCAAGAAAATCGACGATGCTTTTGAATACGATGTGTTGTAGTAGTTTGCAGCATGTACAGTGGTCAACTCTCATATCTATAACGCCGGAGCGTCGTGCTCGGAACTGCACGAGCGACATCTACAGTTGGAAATGGGACACATCTGAGCATGCGCATCGCCACTGACGCGCTTGCCTTGCAGTTTCTGCCCTTGTTTATCACCAATGCCGCGATAACTACTTTGGCCGGCAAAAGCGCTGTCAGTCATATAGCGCCGGGAAAAAAAAGTGCAATCACCCGCATCGGCGCGTTTTCTACTGCGTACCTATATTCTCGGTTTTCGGTATCATATCGTACCGGCAATGCGCCGCATAATGTATATTGCGCATCGCTCTGTGAATTTTTCATAGCGCATTGCGTTTATTGCCGCGTGCTATCATTTTATTTCGTAAACCTACTATTAATTGTAATTCACCAACGATGCGTTGCCTGCGACTAAATGTAGTTTGGATTGCCCATTCATGCGACGATCAGTCGGTCCTTCGTCGGTTGTAGCCCTTAATGACCGATGACGGGGAGCATCAGCAAGCCGACCTTCCTTATAGAATGCTTCGAGCACTCTATTCACATTTGGAAGTGCAAAATTCTATACCTGCCAAGAGACAGCTTCCGAGCAGCCTGACCCCCCCCCCCGCCCCCCCCCCCCCAAAAAAACACAGAAAACATATACAGTTCATAAGTAGGCGTAAATCTGTTGTTGGGACAATGTGACCGCTAAGGGAGAATTAGAACGCAGCACAGCTTGCGTCGGGCGCTGCCAACAATACGCTTCGTTTCTTTTCCTTTTTGTTTCTTTTCCTTTTTGTTTCTTTTGTTATTGCGCTAAACCGTTGACAGCGCTACTGACGGCCAAAGCGGTTGTTGCATCCGCGGTGATAACCAAGGGTCGAGAATGCAAGGCATGTGCGTCAGTGGCGCTGCGCATGCTCAGAGGTGTCCCGTTTCCAACTGTAGATGTCGCTCGTGCAGTTCCGAGCACGACACTCCGGCGTTATAGATATGAGAGTTGACCACGGTACTGGTGAGAGAAATGGGGCGATAGTTGGTTGCTAAGTTTTTGTTACCTGATTTGTTGAGTGGAACCACCTTCCCAACTTTCCACTGATAAGGCAAATCACCTGTGTCGAGTGACTGTTGTAAAATTTTTGTTAGTATCAAAGAACTATATACAGAAGCGCTTTTTAAAAACTTAGTGTTAATTCAGTCGAAGCCCGGTGAAGAATTGCAGTCAAGTTTATCAATAAGTTTAGCAACACCATGTGTATCAATTATTACTGGGAACATTACATCGGAATCATAGTTACGTAAGCCGGGAAGTTGTTTATTTGAAGTAGACGAAAAATTTCTAATAAATGTTTCGTTAAGATGAGTTGCAGCGCCATCTTTAGGGATGGGCTGTCCATTAGAGTCATCTAATAACATCAAGTCATCCGAAAAAGGTTTAATTACTGTCCAAAATTTCTTAACGCTAGTTTGCAAAATAGATGGAAGAGTGACAGCAAGAAAAGAATGTTTTGCATGTTTTAAAGCTTGAACATATTCGTTAGCAGCAGTTTTGTGCGCAGTCCAACGAGGAGCATTTTGGGACAATTTAGCTGTACGGTACATGCGTTTTTTACGATTAGAAAGACGCTTAATATGAGCGCTATACCAGGGAGCTTGTGGGTTAGAAATAACGGTACGACTAGGAATATATTTGCACAATAGCTCTTTAGCTTTATCAGCAAACATGTCCCAGTTAGTTTGGACAGAACGATCATCAAAGTTATTCAGGAATGTGTCTAGAAACTCACACAACTCGATATTGATAGCCTCGAAATTAGCTTTCCTGTAGTCGAGTATGGTCTTCTTTTTCGAGGTGTTTTTAGGAAGATTTGCACTAATAGTGAAATGTATAGCAGCATGTATGATCACTTAGGGGCGGAAGAAATGTGATGTTGGAGGTTAGCTTGGGTTCTGTAGTAAGTACTACGTCAAGAGTATTTGAGACACTAGTAGTGTCCTTAGTAGGCTGCATTACAATTTGTGAAAGCGAAAAAATAGAACATAAATCTAAAGATTCATTGGCCTGAGATGAAAAAGGCTGTAATGAAGGAGGTTGTGTGTCCCATTTAATGTTAGGAAGGTTGTAATCACCTAGCAAGTATAGGAGAGATGATGGAAACCGCGACGTAACACTGTTGATAATATCATGCAATTCGCAAGTGAATGTGCGTGAGGGAGAAGGAGATCGGTAGCACACACCTATAATTGCCTTCTGGTGGTTAATATTCATTGATTCCCAGACAATTTCGAGGTCAGTAGCAACAGAAATATGTGAAAAAGGGATGTCATTAGAAATTGCGAGCAAAACACCGCCTCCACGATGCCCAGCCCTATCTTGCCAATAAATCGTAAAACGATGGGCGTTGTCGAAGATTTCACAATCATTAATGTCTTTCGAAAGCCACGTTTCGGTGAAAGCGATGATGTGCGGTGAACAAGTGTCAACGGCGGAAGACGAGGAAAAATATTTGTTTAACACACTCCTTGTGTTAGTAAAGAAGACGGATACTGAGCTTCGTGACGATGGTCCACCACCCCTCTCACATCGCTAATTTGTAGTACCTGCAGAAACCGCGGTTTTTGTGCGCTGGCCCTGTGGCTGTTTTTCAATCACCCGTGTGTTAACTACATCGAAGACGTAGCATTTGTTGTTCATGATCAGTTTGTCATGTCTAAGTTTAAGTGAAGGTGCACCAGGCTGATCTTTTCCAAACTCGATAAGATTTCTGCGAGCGAGGCGGGTTGCGGGTGAATAATCTTCACTAATCACGATACAATCTGTCTTAAGGAGATTACGCTGTGAAAGAACATTTTCCTTTAATTTAAAACTGGCAAATTTGACGATTATGGGTCGGCATTTTCCTGGTGATAAAACGCCTAAGCGATGAGCACGTTCAAATGAATCGGGTGAAAACGATGGAAGCACGGTATTGAGGGCAGATGTACCCTTGTTCTCAGTTTGTTCCCATGTTTCTTTAGCATCTGAAATGTTTCGGATGATTAGATTATTACGCCGCGATCTATCTTCAAGATCGCTGGCGCGAGACTGCAATGTAGCATTTTCGCTTTCTAGGGTGTGGTGTCGTCGAAGGTTTTATTGGCGCCTGTCGACCATCTGCCGCCTCTTGATACGCAGGCGGGCCAGCTGTCGAGCTTCTATGGCGCGTTTCAGGTAGCTGGCAACGTCGAGGTCTTCTTCATCAGTGCCAACCGGCAGCATGGCGTCAAGCGTCGTTGTTGTGCTCCATCCATACACAACCTTGTATGGAGCAAGCTGCGTCGTTTCTTGCACGGCCGTGTTGTACGCGAAAGTTGTATCAGAATTGTGAAGCTGGTCCAACAACCATGAGGCCGGCATTAGATATAAAAGACAAGACGCTACAACAGTAAATCACTTTTGTTCTGGGTCTCTTGTGTCTGCCTCTCGAAGCATGGTGTCAGTAGTAGAAGCCCAGCGTCCCGCCAGCTGACACGCCGCCATGGAAGTGTTGCCGCCGAGCGAGCGTCTGGTGCTCTCCGAAGCTCCATCAGAAAACTGGACAAAGTTTCGTCAACGAATAGAGCTATATTTCAAGGCCACAACAACGACGCCGGAACGGACAAGGGCCCAGAAAGCAGGAATCTTCCGTCGCGTTGCAGGTCATGAAGCTGTCGATGTTTTTTTTAACACCTTTCAACTGACGAAGGAGCAACGCGAAGACTATGATGTTATTGTTCAGAAGTTTGAGGAATACTGCAGTCCAAAGCGAAATAAAATGTACGAACGCTATGTCTTTAGAACACGCCCGCAACTTGAGGACGAGTCATTCGAGCAATTTTTGAGGGTTGTTCAGCTGAAGTCAGAGTCTCTAAATTCTAGTACGCATGACATAAACGCTACTTCTTTTCTGGGTAACCCTAACAGACACACTGCGTTTTTTGAACCTGTAACACCAAATGAAGTATACAAGACTTTTATGTCGTTAAAGAATAGTACATCGCGCGATATAAATGGACTTCAAATTCGACAGATTAAATATGTGCTTGACCTTGTGGTAGATGTGCTTACTCACATTTTTAACATTTGTTTATCTCATGGCGTTTTTCCCGAGAAAATGCAACATGCGAAAGTGATCGTTTTATTTAAGTCCGGCAAAACAAATGAATTAACAAATTCTAGGAAAGTTTCTGTACTTCCCATAATTTCTAAAGGTCTCGAAAAGGTCATATGTAAAAGAATAACGTCATTTTGTGATAAACATAATATCTTATCAGATACGCAGTATGGATTCCGCAGTGGAATGTCAACGGAGCTTCCTCTGTTATCGCAAAAGGAATTAATCTTAAACTAATTTGAGAACAAAATATTAACTCTAGGCATTTTCGTTGACTTTTCGAAAGCTTTCGATTCTATTAACTATCAAACCCTATTCTCAAAGTTGGAACATTACGGCTTTCGCGGCATTACACTCAAACTTCTAAAATCATATCTTCAACACAGAAAACAGTGCGTTGCTATTGGATCAAAACTCTCATCAGCAAGATCCTTAACACAAGGTGTTCCCCAAGGTAGCGTACTTGGACCTGTTTTATTCAATCTTTACATTAATGACATACAAAATATAACGAAACTTGCTCAGTTTGTAGTCTACGCGGATGACACCAGTCTTTTTTTTTTCAATCTCTTGACATCGTACATCTCGTAAACGTAGCAAACACATCCTTCAGCATACTACAAATGTGGAGTGACTTAAATTCATTGCCAATTAATACCAAAAAAACTAAGGCTGTATTGTTCACACCACCGCAAAAGCATGTAAACTGCAGCAGTGCTCTTTACCTAGGTGCACACAAGGTAGAATTAGTTGACAACGTAAAAACATTAGGCGTTATCTTTAATAATCATTTAAATTGGGACGCACATGTTGAACCTATTGCGTCTAAACTAGCCAGAGCATGTGGTGTTATCTGCCGATTACGATACATGCTTCCTACCAAAATAAAACTTATGTTGTATAACAGTCTGTTCCTATCGCATGTCAGTTACTGTAATCTAGTGTGGGGCACGACATCAAAAACAAACATTCATAGCTTACAAACTTTAGAAAAGAAAACTATTCGGCATATTGTCACTGCTCCTTTTGATGCACATACCAACGAAATATTCCGCTCTCTCAATGTACTGCCCATTGAACACTTTTACGAATATAACCTTGTTTTGAAAATCAAAAAGTATTTCCGATGCAACAATGCGATATTTTTAAACTTGTGTAACCTAGTTGTATCACAGGAACCACTATATGAATTCAGAAAACGAAATCACTGGGTTTTGCCATTTCACGAACAAATTACGGCTCATGTCGATTGCAGTACAAAGTGCCTTGGGTATTAAATGTGTTGTATTCCTCAAAAACCGAGTTGAGCACTCTCACAAAAAAGACGTTAAAATCAAACCTATTAAATAAGGGTACAATTATATGAATAATATTTGCCGATTTCACATTCATGTTTTCTATCCTTCTTTTGTTTTAGTTTTTTTTTCTTTTCGTACTCCTTACTTTATCTGTGTATTTATGTATCTATATTTTTTGCCTGTCTTATTCGGCCCAACAGTGTCAATTTCGATATTAAACCCTTAAGTATTTTTATGCATGTGCGCGTTAATCACTCCTGCATCGACTAAGTTTATATATGTGCACATTACTGTATATATATTTTTTATGTATGTATGAAAGCTGTTGTGTGTGAGTAGATGTAGATATTTTGTGTGTATAAATGGGAAAGTGTTCAAATGTTGTGTATACATGGATATGTGGACATAGAAGCGTGTGAATATGTATTTTTTCCCCTCTATTTGTACATATGCTGTATGTTTTGGTGCCAAACCACGGGGGCAGGAACCTCGTCAAGCTGCTGCTTTGCAGCCTTTTTTTCCTTGCCCTTGCGTTTTCTTTTTTTCCTGTAAAAAGAGAAATGCTAAATAAACTTGAAACTTGAAACTTGAAACTAATGCAACTTTGGAGAGCTGAAGAATTCCATGGTTCGAGACCAACTAGTGTTCGGCACGAAAGACCGCAAATTGAGGGCGAGACTTCTGCGAGAGCGGGACCTCACGCTAGAAAAGGCAATCGAGTACTGTAAAACAGCTGAAATTGTTGAGAGCCAAAACAAATCTTGGGAACACAGCGAGGCTCAGCTCAACCCTGTACGGAAAAACCAACAGGAACCAAAGAGCTCATCAAAAAAAAAGAATGCCTGTACTGTGGGCGCAGACATCCACCAAGAATGTGCCCGGCATGGGGCAAGACATGCGGCGTCTGCCACAAAAAGAATCATTTTGCAGCTTGCTGCAAGGCACGAAAGGTGTTCAGCAAATTGACTATCATAATGCGCCACAAGAACAAACCGACGAATCCGATGACGAGTTCGAACTTCTAGTGGTGAGCGTCAACGATGTATCAAGAAACTCGGAATGGTTAGTCGCCACGAAGCTGGCTAACCATGACGCAAAGCTAAAGGTGGACACAGGCCCACAGCCAACCTTCTTCCCCACTCTATGTTTCTCAAGCTCGGCAAGAAAGCAACAACTCGACCTTCAGCAACTGTATTGACAGGCTACGACGGTGGCATAATCAAGCATTTTCGACTTCTCACTTTGCCACTAAGAATCGGCGAAATCGAGGAGCCTACAGACTTTTTCGTCATTAAGAAAGGCAAGCAAGCCCTCTTGGGACTGGACACTTGTGAACGCTTCGGTCTGATATCAAGGGTGTAGTGCCTGCAGGTGCAAGGGCGTCTGGAGCCCGAGATCATCAGCGAATTTCCACAGTTGTTTTCCGGTCTGGCATGCTTGAAGGAAACCTGCAGCCTACGCCTCGAAGAAGGGTCGACGCCAGTTGCGTTGCCAGCGCATCGGTTCCACACTCCATTCGACAGCCACTGCGGGCTGAAATTGCACGCATGGAACGACATGGCACCATTGAAAAGGTAGAGGAGCCCTCTGACTGGGTAAGTCCTCTGGTCGTTGTCCTCAGGAAGAACGGTGTTTTGCGCATTTGCATGGACCCTCGGCATGTTAATCGTTGCTTAAAACTGGAACACTATCATTCCCCTCCCGAGATGAAATCGAGTCAGAGCTGGCGGGAGCCAAAGTATTCAGCAAACTAGACGCTAACAGTGGATTTACCAGATTCCGCTTGACAAAGCGTCATCAAAAAGTTGCACATTCGGCACTCCGTATGGACGCTACCGTTTTCTAAAGCTCCCGTTTGGAATTCCAACGGCAAGTGAAGTGTTTCAGAAGGCAATGAATAACGTTTTCGATGGACTAGAAGGAACGCGCGTCTACATTGACGATGTGCTTGAGTGGGGCAGAACCCAGGAAGAGCATGACAGGTGTCTCCGGGTGGTTTTAAAAGCAGCGCAGGCGGCTGGCCTTACCTTCAATCGTGAAAAATGCGTTTTTGGCGTTGAGGAAGAGCACTTTCTGGGTCACCTAATTTCGAAAGACGGCATCAAACCAGATGCACAGCTGTAATCCTGTAAATGTAATTAGTGTACTTAAAACCATCTGCCCATATAATAGACTGTCGGCGATGTAACGGTGGCAGGTGGAAGGTTTCAGCGGGGACTATATATCAAAAGTTCGGCTCCTAATTGCCTCATGAAGATGTTGGCCTACAGCTGTGCAAAAGGAGTTCCCATGCTACAGCCAAAACTTCCAGGTAGTTGGTCGAGCCGAATCCACAGTAATAACTGTAAGGACAAAACGACTAATATCAATTATGCGATGTAAACTTCAACCACGTGTGCTCGCTTGCTACCCTGTATTGCCTCTGAGAGCACGTCGATTCCTTCTGCGGTAAGTATATTCGCGTATAGGGAGGGACATATATTGTTACCAGAATTTCCTGATCTCAGAGTATTGTATTTCATTGAGAGACTGTACCGTACGCAGGAAGTGAGGTATATCCTGAATAAAGGACGGAAGGGCGGACGGTATATCTCTAAGTGGCACTTTAAAACTTTAACAATGGCTACCTCGGGGTGTTGTGTGCGTCTGCCCGGTATTTCAGCGGTAACCGGTTCACGTATACTAATGCAACACGATGATAATCTTTCCTGCCCATTTTCCGGTAAGTACCGGCATTTCCTTAACCAGACTTGCTGGGAGTGGAATCATTATGGCACCAACAAATGAGACTTTTGTCCGGTTTTAATTCCTACAGGCCTTTGAAAGAAGCCGAGATGTTTTTATTTTTTTGCTTTTTCAGCGGGGCATGCATGCAGAATGCCTGCTTAATTGTTTTTGCTTAGTTGGGAAATGTGTCGCCTTTGTGGCCGGTACGTGTTCTTTTGAAACATTGCATAATATTCACACGCGAATGGTTCTACAACTGCTATCCTGACGTCCCAGCCGATTAAACAGGAAACAAATCGCGAAAGTCTTCGGGGCTTTCTTTTCTTCCTCGAATACCGATTGCTTCTTCGCGGTTGCTGCCTCCTTGTGCTTTCTGAAAAGGATCTGCAGATTCTAGCACGTGTCTGAGCGACTTAGCTTTTGTATCTTAGATGAAATAGCAGCCTCGAGCGGCAAACAACGAGAAATCGCTCCATAATGACGAGCTCCCTAAGCGCACCGTACTCCTGCTCAGTCTTTGAAAGTTTGGTCTACCAACTAAAATAGTGCCTGAGTCGCGTGGCATGCTGCGCAGCAGTCTCGCCGTCCGTGCTTTCCCTTCCTAAACTTACCACGGAATCCTTCTGCAGTGAATATAACCCGCTTTATTAGAGCGGCTTTAACTTTCGCATAGTTGGAGGCACCTGCAGACTTCACTTGATGCATGCACTGAGCGCTTCTTCCGCACAAAATATACTCTTTCGCCTTCCCATTTGATCCTCTAGCCAATTCTGACTTTTAGCTGTGGCTTCAATTCTGTGCAAGCAAGCTTCTCGTCTTCTTTTCCTTCATCGTACGCCACAAGCAGCTTGATCGGGTTAAAGGGCAACTCCGGCGGTTTTTTCACTATATTCTGATATCAGTGTTTTTGAATAGCACTTATAGTCCTGTAGCAGCCAGGGTGGTTCAATTTTCTCAGAAACGCACCATTAATTTTAAATAACCGACCAAAAGGCGTGATGAAACCGAAACCGAAACGCGTAGACGCTTCTTGCAGCGTATGCGATGACGTCACAACCTTCCCGCCGTCAGAAATATGGAGAAAAACCACAGCGGCGAGGTCATCCGACGATGTATTGAGTTATGCCAGCTTTTCTGAACTTGACAGCGACGATTTCAACGCTGAAGTACCGCCGTTTTGCTTTTAAAGCCCCACAGGCTCGGGTAGGCAGTGTTGAAGGTGATGACGTCAAAAACACAGGGTGGCTCGCAGGGGAATCCGCTAAAAAATTTTAAAATTCGTTTCCAGGAAAACTAAATCACTTGCAACCACCTGGTTTGGAATATATTATTACAGTGCCGAGGGGAATCTATATTGAAAATTTCATTAAGATCAGTGGACATTGAAAATCGCCGGAGTTGCCCTTTAAATCGGAAGGTGTACACCTTCCTTTCAGTGCTATCTACTCTTGGAGGAACCGCCTTCGGCGGCTGTAGGAGGCGATTAAGCTCCACTCATGTTCCATTTGCGAATCTCTCTGAGCCATCGTGGCCTCCTTCTGTTCTTTTGCCCTTACAGGCGCTTCTCCTTCTCGAACTCATTTCTTTCTAATCTTTCGCTCCCCTTGTTGTTCTGTCTCTTCTTCACCAAGCTCTCTTACTGCATTGCTTTTCTTTCTTTCCCCTTACCCTGTCTTGCTTCTTGTTCCGTATTGTTAACCCAATTCCCTAAGTCAGTTCCAACCATGGCCATTTTCTCAGCAGGTAGAATTAATTTCTTGAGATCCATGGTGTGCTGCAACAAAACCTAATCATCACATACATAAATATATCCATGTCCTTCGAGTTTCGAAATATTCTCTGCTCAACGGTAAGCGAGAATCTCATGTAAAACACAAATTGCTTACGACACAAGGCTCTTTTGTATTTTCAGCCGTGTATGCAAGAAATAGGTGCGGTCGCGGGCGCCAGAAACATTGCCGCCGGGATCGAGCATTACGTGCATGATCACTTGAAAAAAAAAATCCAGGAACTGTTGTGCCTGTTCCTCATGAACCGTTGGGAAATTTTTTCTTAAGTGCCTTTTTTGTGCTTTAGCGAAACGTCGCCGTATTAATAGAACCATCGTGACACCATGTAATAAAGCCACGGTGAACCAGTACAGAAACCTCAATAAATTTGCAATTACAGAAACATGCACAAACACGGCCAGTCATCATACAACTCAATACAGATTGGTTAAATTTGCCAATTAACCAATTTAACGCCACACACTCAAGCGCCTTCATTACATTGGGACTATAAAGAACAGAAGAATTCCATTCACCAAAGCAACCTGGAAGGTGCGGTCAGCGGTATGCTTGCTCATCACGCCTTCGTCA
>JABSTT010003517.1:0-31430 GCA_013339685.2 Hyalomma asiaticum | reverse complement strand
CGTAAACTAAATTAATGCGGAACTCGGAACGATGATGAACCTCCCGAGCTTCGCCCACTCATCATCATTCACTCCGCGGATAAGCTTAATTTTTTTTTTCATCGTCCATGGTCCACCAAGCGCGATCCGACACGTACGGCGACGACCCAGGAGAATGAGAGGAGCGCTCCCGGCGCAGCCCCGCGCAGTCCGCGCAGCAGCTAATCGGAGAGCAGCGGCTCCTCCAACGCCATCTAGTGTCCATTCACCCAACCGCCATATTGCACACATCTCTATGGCACAGCACCATCTAGGAAACTAGATGGGAAATTGCGATGACGACACAGAATGCGTAGCACCATCTAGTATATCGTCACCCAACTGCAGTTTGCATGCATCTCTATGGGACAGTGCCATCTATTGTATGATAAGGGAGACGCTGCTGGGTACGCCGGAGGGACGAGGGATTGCCCTAGACTATAAGGAGCTTCGCCCCTAAAAGATGGAAATATAATACACAGAACACTACACACAGGAGTGTCTGCTCACACATGGAAGGTGAGAGCCATGGCAGGGGTTCAACATATGCTCTACAAACACATACTCACCGCCCCGCAGACTCACGTTCCACTAACACAATCTGGTACCGTTTTGTTTTACGTGAAAAGCCTACAAAAGTTGACGCGCCATGGTATCCCTGCTGTGGCCCTGTATCTTCACTCCGAAAAACAAGGCAGGACGTTCCCACTCTGGACAGAGCGCAGGAAGATGCGCTGCGCCGATCGTTTGTGACCGTCATGCTCACGCGCCCGGTCGTTTACGCACCGGCTCGTCCTGTATGGGTTGCCACGGCTCAGTGGCAACCAATACAGTACTGCTCCGCGCAGTCCCTGAAGGGCCAGGTGTGTTTTTTTCCACCGGACGCGTTCTTTTAGGGGCGAAGCTCCTTGGGGTGTGGGTCGTTCCTTCCTCTGTAGTATTAGTAGTATGTATGTATGTAGCCACTTCGCAGAGCCGGGAGGCTCGCGCTCGCCCTCGGAGCATGCCTCCCCGCGCGCGAGCTCTCTCACTCTTCCATCCGCTGTCTTCTGTGAGAGAGAGAGAGAGAGCGAAAGGCGCGCGTTGACTATGGAAACGCTCTTTCTTCGATGAACGCTGTACCAGCTCGCAAAGAAGGAGAACGCGCCCTCACCCGCGAGAGACAACATTTGCGCAGGCAGCGTCTTCTAGCGAGTTTCTTGATTGAAAAATACCGACTGCTATATATATATATATATATATATATATATATATATATATATATATATATATATATATATAGCCACTGGATCTTGACTTGCAATGAAGTGCCGGTGGGAGATTTCACTTGTGCGTAGTTGAACCATAAGGACTTCGTAGCGTGCGCGTTAACTAAATTAATCCGGTACTCGGCACAATACAATGAACCTCCGGAGCTTCGCCCACTCATCATCATTCCCTCCGTGGATATGCTGTGAATTTTTTCGACTGCACGCACGAACCCTTGACCCCTCCCTTTTGTATATATATATATATATATATATATATATATATATATATATATATATATATATATATATATATATATATATATATATATATATATGACAATAACGACAACGAGAAGTAGGCCTAAACTAAGATATAAGACGACATCAGAAAGCTTGAGGGACCTACGCGATCACAAGATGGGAACCACAGATTGATGAGCGTTAATGAAGAGAGGGTAAACGTGACTTCGGACAACAGAAAGTAGGCTGGAGGGTCAAATGAAAAAAAAAAGCAGGCGTGAAGTCGAATCAGCATCGCAGGAGAGATAAAAATTGAGATTTTCGGGACAGGCGTCCCTCGGCCTGGGGAGATAAATTACCCTAGCGATGATGATGCGGATTAGGAAGGACAAAACTGAAGTTGGATATGCGTTTTGCGATCTCACTTTTGTCGTTGCGCTTCCGCATACGTTTGAGACTATCATCGAATGATCGCACAGGCACCTCCATTTTACAGCAACACTGTTTAATTTTTCATTGCGAATACAGTATGGATAGAATTTCACCCAATTATAGCACACACGTGGTAATGTTCTGTAGCGGACTTTAGCATTTTCCTGTGGCAGCATGGCCGAGGTCACACTTTTCTGATGAATTGTGCGTTTAGATAGGTCTGCCACCTTCGCGCACACTCTACAATAAAGATGTTTTACTAGTGTGGCGCGGCGTGCCATATAGGAAGGCGTACTCGTTCCTCATAGGAACGGCTCAAAGTCCGGCAAGCAGTTTTTCCGACACTGAAAAGACAATCCACTACGTACAATACCACGCGCATCCTGTGCGGACTGGCAAAGTACCTAGTGGATTCTTTATTCAATGACGGAAAACTTCCCTTTTCGAAGTGGTCACCAAAGAAGCTAAGCTTTGCCTCCTGATATCCAAGAAATTTTAGCAGAAAAGATCCTGGGTCCTTCGCCTACCTGCTCCTGCATGCTCAAGGCTCCATAGGCGCTGCTGTGCCCCCTGAAGTCGGAAGAACTTCACGAGCAACTCTGAACGATGCACTCGTGCTAATGTCCCAGCGTACTGATTAACTGACCTCGCGTTTATTTTCCCTGCTCCTCTTTCCACTATCTTGTCTATTATTCCCATGTCCCTTACCTCAGGTGTACGGTAGACAACGGCGTGCGTTCATGGTTAACGTTCCCGCCTTTCGCTTTCTGTCACTATCAGGCATAATGCACGTGTTGTACACAAGCAGCTAGAGTGTACACGAGCAGTTATGCGACGCATTTAGGAAAAGAATGCTTAAATCCGCCTACCAGCCCATACCGGAGCAATGGGAGGCCAATGTGCGTTGCGACCCCAGTGTTTCTATGATTTGCGGGTAATTAACAGCCTTCCACAAAAGGCGCGAAAAGCTCCGGTGGCGAGTAAGAATCTCTGCTAGCACTAAGGAATGGGAGGAGACAAAATCTATAAATGATACATATATCCCCGGTTATCATTTGTTTTCGTAGTAGGAGCGACAAAGCGTAGCATGTTTACCGGAACGCGATGAGCAACTCTTATCCCACTTGATACAAGGTGAAAAATTTGTTTTCTAAGCACATCTGGCTAACATAAATCAAAAACAACTTCATCCCCCCTCAATTCATTATGCGGCATGTGACAAGCAAATAAACGTGTACTTTCGCTCGTCCTGTCCAAAGTCGTTCCTGGAACACGCACATTGACCACTTATTGAGTAAATCTAGTCGAACTCGGTGTCCTCCGACGGACTCTTCGCCAAGCTAATAAACATACAAAGCTCCTTGCATATAACACAATAGTCCGATCCAAACTTGAATACTGTTCAATTATTTGGAGTCCTCATCAAGCATACTTGATCAATAGGCTAGAATCACTACAAAATAAAGCTGCTAGGTTCATCGTCTCAGATTACTCTCCCTACTCTAGTGTAACTAAAATGAAAGACAGCCCTGAGCTTGCAACACTACATAGCAGACGGAAAGTATCACGCTTAGTATTCTTTATAAATTATACCACAACCCTACACCCTATACTACCTCATTATTAAAGGTGCCCAATATGATGTTTCCACGCTTCGACCACTCCTTTAAAATTCGTCAACCATTTGCTCGTACTGATTTACTTCGTTTTTCTTTTCTTCATCTGGCAATCGAAGAGTGGAATCACCTGCCCAGATCAATAGCTGAAAAAGTAAATGCTGAAAAATTTTCAGAAGCACTTAAAGACTTCTTATTGCCCTGCAAAATCAATTAGGATAAGCACAACCCTATCTGAGATTTTTATACATTTTTATTACATGGTATTCCTGTCCATCAAAGAAATCATCTCACGCTATGGTGTATATATGTGCATATGTGTCCAAATCCCTATATTTGTTCCTGCACATACTTTGTCTTTTTGCTCGCTTTCCCCACATTTTTTGATGTATTGCATACATAAGTTTCATTGCAAGTGCGTTCTGTATATATATTTCTTCTTTTGTTTACTACTGGGTGAATTGTATGTATACCTTTTTAATAGTTAATAGTAGTTATATGTTAGCAGCTTTCTGTACACCTTATTTGTATACTCCCGACTTTGTGTTTGTTTGCACTTGCGTTTCAATATGCACTTCATTACGCAAGATTATACACATGATGTAAGTGCCGCTATATTTTGTTTTATGCATGAGGTTTTTTGTACATTGTTCTACAATTATCTCCCCCCCCCCCCCCTATGTAATGCCCAACGGGCCTTTAGGGTAAATAAAGGAAAAAAAGGAAGGAAAAAAAAGTACTCATGCCGCATGCCAGGAGCACTACAGATCTTGAAATCACCGAACACTAACACTATCTTGGGTTTGGGGTGCTGTTTTACTGATGAGTTTTCCGCGCTCTGTAAGTAGGAGTAAATTTCTGAGTCAATAGAGTGAGCTTTAAGGTCTGCTAGCCGAATATGTTAACATGATGACCTCTTTCTAAATATGGTAACTGCGTATATATGGATAAATATGTGCTGTAGAGCTATATATGACAATAGTTTGCTCATTTGAATAGCTGTTATGATTTATTCACCAGTAAAGAGGGTAGCTGAGCGCATGGTTAATTTACTGCGTGGACCGAGGGACATAAGCCCATAATATACCAGGCCTAAAGGTCCTCGGTTTATAGGCAATCATTTTTGTTAAGTTGATCTTTCCAACGATGACTCTTGAAGGTACTCATGTGTTTCATAGCAAGGTAAAGAAATGGCGAAATACTTTCCTTGAACGAAATGTCATCATATTACCAGACGTCGCTCTCACTATGAGCCATGAGACCTTCAGTTACAAGCATTTCATATTAGGGCATTTATAGGTACCAATTAGTGGCATTATCATATGTGGAAGTGGGGCAAACTAATTTTCAGCCATATAGAGATATATGTTCGCTGCTTTTACCAAATATTGGCCAGTTATGAAAGAAAAATAATTTTTATTCCTACCAGGCACAAACGTTTTCATTCGCTGCCTTTCATTCAGGCAAGAAACAAGAGCGCTAGGTTTATCACTCTGCAAAAACTTTGTAATTGAGTTGATCTGATTTTACATTCCTAGGAGCACACATGTCATTGACTGGGAAGTGTGCACATGCTGCTGGTAGAGTTACGTGCTTAACACCAAACAGCGATATAACGCTGAGTAATCAATGGCCGTGTTTAGCGGTCAAATAAGCTAGACGTTGAGAAGAAATAAAAACTTTTTCTCGCTGTGTATTTGTTTAGGAATATAGCAAAAAAAACGGTAAATTTAGCATTTAAAGACATCCGACATCCGCAAGTCATCGAATTGTTTCTCAGCGCACAAGTACATACGGTTACCAGTTTTCAACACCGGAAAGCTAGGGGAATGCGAAGTATTTATTTCACAGATAATTCCTAAAATGAACCGGCTGGTGCTCTTTCGAATAGGCAAGCAGCGTACTCGTACTTACCGGAATATGGCCGTGCCAATAACAGAGAGCACTAGAAACACCTTTAAGGCATCCATTGCGAAGTATTTCCTGGCAGTTCCCGGCTGAAAAAGTGGATCACCTAGCTAAAGTGCACCGCCTTTTATATCCCAGTAGCGGCGTCCCTACACGCATAACCTAAAGATAAAAACTTACTGAGGAAGAGGTCTGGTGAGAAGAAGCACGCAGGTGTTCAAGAGAAAAAAATTCTATCGATACCTTGTTGACAAAGCGCGGACGATCGATAAAAGCGGCTCGACACTGGGAAGGGCTTTCTGTGTGGAGTTGCTGTGTAGCAGTTTCAAGGCGTCCCGTAGTAAGCTAGCGTTGTTTTCTGTACAACGGAGGCCGTTTTCCATCCGCGTGGGCTCTTCCTCGTTCGGGAATGTGGAAAGATTAAACAAGAACACGTCGTCTTCTTTTGTGCTGGAAAACATCGCGCAATACGTAAAGCGTAAACACGCATTGGAAAAAATGAAATCGTCCCATTGTTAACGGTCCTATTCCGTAATTGTGCGTAGCCCCCCCCCCCCCCCCAAACATTTCTACCAGCCATTCGAGATTAAGGGAAGGCCCTACTGACGGGCAATATTTAACGGCGATACGTTAACTCCAATGAGGGATGGTTATTATTCATAATGATAAGTAAAATGAATGCAAGTTGCTCGACATATATATAAGTACGCAACAAAAGAGCCTTCATTATAATTAAATGAGCCCACTTTTATTTTTTATGGCGAACCCTCCGCCAGGCGCCAAAACGAAAATATCTTGTATTGTATAGGAAAACTATCACCTATCATCTCCCCAAGGTTCACTCTTCGTTGGCCAAGCTATATTGCTGGTAATTCTGATAAGCTTTGTAGAATAGTCTTGTAATGCTCTTTCAGTACACAGTTATTTTTGTTGTATAATAAGTGAATCCAAGTTACCCAGAATACTGCGAGGAGGAACACTCTTACATACGGTTCGCTTCATTTTAGCCTGCACTTTGCTGCTTCCCGTATCCGCCAACACTACGCTGACAGCCAAGCTCATTTCATGCTGCGCGAAAAATTACCTGCAACGTTAAGCTGCCCCAAATGCCTTTTGTCTGTCTGAACAATAGCTCAGAGTACTCAATAGTTTCCTCACTCATTTTGCAGAACATGCTTGTGTTTTCTAATTTTGAATAATTATTCCCACAAGTTCTCACGCTCAGCAAGCACGCAGGGTCTGCAAGTGCCGTCATTCTGCCACGTACGCCTTCCCATACACTTGCTCATATCTGGAATAAACGTGGTTTCATTCATTCATTCATACATTTGCTCACCTGGAGAGTGTGCGCATTTCAACAGCCAACATCCGTTGTCTCCCTTGCTAGTTGCAGGAGCACCTGGTGATGCTGTTGTTTCTTGCCAGCATTTCTCATCTGTTTCTAATACGATCGAAGATAAACGGAAATCAAAAAGAATTAATAATAATAAATGATTTGTTAGGACGTATGTATAGCTCACAAGGAAGGCGCACTCAGTCAATGTGGAAATATGCCTCAGATTCGATAGTAAATATTGGTGCATTGACCTTTCGCACCTCGTAAACCATTATTTCTGTCTGCCTGGAGAAGCAGTAATGTTTTCGAGCGTGATCTGACATCAGTGGAGTGGACGCTTCACTCTCCGAGCAGGACCTTCAATTGCATTCACTTCGGGGAAATAGCGGACAGTTTCTTGTGTTTCGGTGGCTGTGTGTGCTCAGTAAAGTAGGATATCTTACATGTGCCCATGAAAGCAGAGTCATGTTTCCCACAGTTTTATGGCCAACTAGCGTCACGCTCATGAACAGATCGTGCATTTTCTACAGGCGGCTGCCATCAATCACGTATCCGTATTGGTAAACTTGTCCAACGCTGTAATTATAGTGTTCTTGTTTTTTGTAACAGACCATTGAAAGCTACCGCGGCGTGCACGGTCTGATTGCAGATACCTAGCACGATCAGCGTTGCCTCGCTGTGAAGATTACATGTGAAGCTGGCAGAACAGGCTTGAGTCGAAAACTTTCTACTGCTCGTGAAGGGTGAGAAACGGAAGCAGATAGCACGTACATCAATAAATAAATGTTGCTCTATTCTGCCTGATGTAGCACACAGCGCTTAAAAAATATCTACGCAATATCTACACAACATCCATCGCTCTAATGCCATAGAACGATGAATGCTCTGTGGCATTAGAACATCCATCGTCACACGCCTATGCAACACTTTGTCAACGCACGCCTATGTCACACGCCTATGCAACACACGTCACACGCCTATACCACACACATCTATTTCACACGCCTATGCAACAACTATACACTGTTTAGCAGGGTCAATGTTGTTGATTATTGCACGTTCCGAGCCGCGTAAAAAAAAACGAAGAGAAAGAAGACGAGTTCGAAGCACAAGACTTACGTGAACGCGGACGACATAGCGTCTTTTATCATCGGCAAGTGATATTCACACCCTGCTTGGAGTATTCTAGACATATTTGTCAGCTCTAAAAGGATGGCTTGATGCTGCACATCTCTCGCTAAACGTCAATAAATACTGTTTGCTCACATTTCTTTTGAAACACCCCATATACATTTCTCTCATTTATCACCTGGATAATATTCCAAAGTGGAGACGGTCAAATCTCTCGGCGCGATATACGACAGAGCCCCGTCTTGGAAGGCACATATCGAGTATACCGCAGCAAAGGGAGTTCGAGCAGTGGGCATACTCAGGAAGTCGAACAACAGTAGATGGAGAATGCGTAGAAAAATGCTGCTATCTCTCTACAGGATGTACATTCGCCCGGTTCTAGAATACGGGTGAGTATTATATTCTGGTGCTCCATACTATAAGCTTCAGCCACTGTTTTGCTCGAGAGACAGGCCTTGAGGTTATGTTTAGGCCTCCCTAAGTTTTTGGCAAATGAAGTGCTGTACCTGGAAGCCAGAGTCCCTTCTCTCGTCAGTCGGTTTCGATTGCTCGCGGTTCAGTTATTTCTCAGGCTTTCTTAGCTTTCTCGTTAGATTGGTGAAGACTCCGGGGCATAAAGGCTCATATGTTAACGAACTGGCAGATGCTTTAGCAAAAGCGTCGGTGAACGGTCTCGATACACAAATTTCGCCAGCGTCACAACTAATAATTGGTGCTATAGTTAGAAGGCAAATGATGCTACGTGAGTTTAGTCCTCAGGCACTTAGGAACAGCTCAGAATTTCAGCACCTGATTAGCCCCTCGAAAAGCCAATTATGTCAAACAAGAGCAAATGAAGTAGCAATCACTAGACTACGTTGCCGAATACAATATGTAAACTCTTATTTACACAGAGCTGGTCTGGCATCTTCACTAAACTCTTCTGTTTGTGGAATCCACGAGACAACAGAACATTCTCTGATTTCGTGTAAGCGCTTTGCACATCTGTGTAAAATGACCATACATAATGTGTTGTGCCTCATCAGAGTATACCTAAGCGCTCCATCTTTGCTCTCCTTGGGAGCCTTGACCCTGGGGCTGAAGGACAGAAGGGTTGGCAATGCTTTGCAGAACTGTATAAAGGGTTCTAAAAAAGTTGGTTTATAGACACTGTACTTTATTATATTGGTTTTATTTATTTCACATATTATTGAAAGTATATTTACTCTATGCTTCACCTTATTCGTTCCTACAAAAATTATACCGGCTTCTTTCTTTCCTTTTTTTCTGATCACCTTAACAATCCCCAATTTCTTGAAGTTCTTTTAACTTGCCCAACATTACTGAGCGTTTACTGGGTCTTTCATTCTTGTAACTGCCTGACTCTTGGCCAGTCCCCCAGAGTGGGTGCGCGCCATTCAATTTGGTTTACATCTACAGCTCAAGTGGGGAAGCTCGGAACACCAGCTGATGGTCGCTTGAGCCACTCGGCCACGCAAACTTTCGATATCCAGCTGGTGTTTGGCGAAGTCTCGGTTGGATTTTACCACACTGATTGATAGCGTATTCAGTTCAATTGCACATGTTTTATAGAGGCAGTCAATTTTGGGCTGATGTCTAGAACAGCCCCTGGCCAAGGGCACTGCCGTTGGTCAGCAGCTCTGCTTCCAGATGGCTCGCCTTTGGACTCTGACTTGCACGGTGGTCACAAATATAAACGCATTGGGTTAGAATATACAGAAGGATGTCCCATAGCACAAGGCTGAAAGGGGAGACCCTGTCAGAGAATTATATGTTGATAAGGACACAAAAAACGGCATCTGAACAGTGTCGAGAAGTGGTTGAGAGTTATAGAATCAACGCAAACGCACAATAAAAATGGCAGTAAAAATGGCAACAAAGACCCGTTAAGTGAATATTTACATAGCCATAGCTAGAATGCAAACGTACATGAGTAATAAATCTAACAATAGCGCACGCAGTAATAAACCTAAATTTAAGGAAATGCGGATACGAAAATACATATTACTTATGCCTGTAAAATAAGATAAACAAGATTTGTTCGAACACTCCTAATGGCAATTGTTTAGTATGAGTGGTATTGAATTACAAAAATGAAGAGCTGCAAAAATGGTTGTGTGTTTGCCTTAATTAGTACGTGAATGTGATAATAAAGAGTTATTTGAGGTGAACCTAGTGGCCTTTAGATTTGGTGAAATGTATTTTCTCAGAAATGTTCGCAGTTAGTGTACCGTTAAGATACTTAAATACAGGAATCCTCAGTTTATACTTGAATGAATCGCGAACTGTTAGTATGCTATGTTCCTGAAAAGTGAGGATGCACTGATGGTCTGTGTGAGCAGCATCCCTGTCGTGCTGGTACTATCCATTGGGGGAACGATGCGACTGAACTACCCGAAGGCTGTCCAGACCGAGCTTCAGAATACGACTCCTTATTTCTAATCGACCAGCGCGGCGTCGATCATTTTGGAAGAGGTGGGCTGGTGTGTAGATCATCAGACCGGGCCTGTCTTGCAGACCTCCTAAAGTGTAAGTCATTTGCGTCGGTTTCCGCGAGTGCGTTCATCCTGCCTCTCCTTGCATGCACCAAAAGAATTATCCGTGGAGTTGACTCTCGAATGACTCCAACTAAGATTATGGAGAACCTCTCCGATGGTATAACAATAGCAAGGAACGAGAACAAATTTTCTACTGAATAAGTTATAGCTACTTTTGCTGGTACATCCCGCCCATCGGAGCAGAAAGTATGGCCTCTGGCTTTCCGAGTAGAGCGACTAGCTTCTACCATTCTCCAGTGTCGCAATTGATGGCTTTTTTCCATGGTGTAGGAGGCTTCAAGTCAAATTCACGCTGCTCCGTCTGTAGCGACGATCATCCCCGAGGGCTCTGCTATCGAGAAGTGCTGCTTGTGTGGTGGTAACCATTCAGCTGATTACTCGAACTGTTCAGTAAGAAGAAGTGAAATACAGGTGCTGGAGACAATTGACAGGCGATGATGCTCGCGGTGTGAAGCTATTGCAGTTGTTTAGGACAGGGACTTTAGATATGCTGGTGTCACTGCGAGGCAAGGTATATTAAATGAAACTAATATATGGCAATTTATCGAAGCAGCAGTAGAAAAAACAATGCCAAATGGAGTACATAATTATAAGTGCAACGGAAAGTCTTGTACAGGAGTTGGCTTCTCAAATGCCTCAGCTATTTTCAATAACTGCTGTTCCAGTCATCAAACCATCATTTGGTGCCACAGAGGCAGTGCTTTTTCAGGCTCAAAGCAGAAACCTTCAACATACCAAAACTGTTAGACCGGAGCCTTCCGTTTTACATCAACCAGAGTCAGAGGATGACATCAAAATTTCTCGTGACTTGAAACGTCAGAAGCGGACCGAGTCTCCAGTAAAATCAACTGGCACCAATTCGAAAAACCAAAAAGGGTACCTCTAACTCTGACCCGGTTATTAAAGAAAGTACACTAGAGACGGCACCAGCTGATGAAATTATACGTCCAAAACAGGTACTTTAGAAGTCTTACCGTGGAATTGTCGTCTTTTTGCTTTCAGCCTCAACAGATTTACTGATTACCAACTCAATTTAGCCCGGATATAATAATGATGTAAGAAACTTGGCTTAAACTTGAAAAAAATATATTAAGAACTTTCGAGTATTTTGTTTAGATCGCCCTTCATTGGGGGTGGACTAATGTCATTGGCTTCAAACAAATTTTATTACAAAGATCAGGTAGTTTTTCAGTTGATGTCGTCAGAGAGTCAAATTTCAGCAATAGACCGAAACATCGCGGGGCACCGTCCTTTTTCCACCATAAATGCGTATGTTTCTATGGGTGTTCGCTACACACAGCAACTAGATAGTGTTCCTTCCAGATGCAAGAACGACTTCATTCTTGCTGGCGACCTTAATTCACATCATGTTTTCTGGGTATTCAGGATTGACCCTTGTGGTGACCTGTTGTGGGAGTGGACGGTAGATAACAATCTTTCCTGTTTAAATTCGAAACAGGCTACCTTTGTTCGCGGGTAATCATGCTCAGTGTTAGACGTTACCTTTTCTAGCATAGATGTTACCGTAAGTCCTTGGCGAATAATTGATTTCGCTTCAAGCAGTGATCATATTCCATTGTATTTGAAATTATTTGCCCAAACAGAGCAGCAGTAAAACAAGATAAAACATCTATTAATTATAAAATATTTAAAGATTGCACGTGTTCTCACATCAATGTCCTTTCCAGCGGAGATAGTGACAAAAGTGTTGCGATTATTTGATCAGCCCTGATGATGTCGAAAAGAGCTCTGAATTTCTAATTGATTTGGCTTTAGATAATTATGATTCATGTAACCGCTGGTGGGATACTGAGTGCTCAAGAAATTATAGATGAAGGAAAGCAGCATGGAAAAGAATTCTACGCAATCAAAGTCCACAAAAGCGGAAGGATTGTCAGTTCATTGCGGCAAAATTCAAACGCGCTGCTTCTCGTGCGGAAGAGGAGTATGACAAAGAACATTTCGAATGTCTCTCAAATTCCTAAAACAAACGCGCTTTATTTCCATACCTTCATTTTAAAAGCCCCAATGGCAATGAATGTAGACTTGGTAGTTTATACCTCACAAAAAGTGCAGAATTCCTTGCACCTCTTCGCTCAAGGAATAGATTGCCGGTTCACAACAGGTTCAGAAGTCTCCTTGACGCAAGTGGTCACAGACTGCAGAGAGATATCCTCTGCAGACATAGACCAGGTAATGTTGAGATTCCCAAATGCAGCTCGTGGCACGGGCGGCATTAGAAATAATAAGCTAACGACATGAAATGAGGAGTCTCCGAATGATATTTTAGAGCTTGTGAATTATTCTCTAAGAAATTTATGGTTCCCATGTGAATGGAAAATAACCAACATTATTCCATTACTTAAGAGTCAGGGCGCGGGCTACACTCTCGGCAACATAAGACCGATTGCATTAGCACCAAATGTAGCGAAGCTTATTGAAAGGGTTCTTCATGCCCATATATCACAAATAATGAGCGGAAAACAGTTTATGAGTAGGGCCAAATTGGATTTTGATCTGGTCGTTCTGTGTTGAACGCGCATCTGGATCCGGAAAGTCGAATTAACATAGCCCGGCGCAACAGGCAGTATGCGGCGTTGGTTGCGCTAGAGCATATGATAGTGCTGAACACGCTATTCTAAAGAACGCCTTTATTGCCACGGGTTCCCAGGCTACATTTTTAAGAGAAAGATAGTTTGGTTGTTTTGAATGTGGCCGCTCATCTCGTAAACACAAACACGCGGTTTGCCGCAGGGTTCCGTACTCTCAACAATATTATTTCGCTTCTTGATGAGCACTATTCCATTTCACCAAGCAGTGATAATTTATGCGTATGCTGATCAAATTGCTATTTTAGCTATACACAGCGACAGTCACGGCCTTTCTATATACTATAGACATATTTAAGGCAACTTGAAATGTGTGTGGATAGCTTGGAGTTGAACTTAAACGCCAGTAAGTCTTCTATTCTGGTGTTCCCTGTGTAACACTTTGTGCACATTTCCGTCAATTATAAGCTTCCAGACATATGTCAAGTGCAATCAATAGAATATTTCGAGCCTATTTTTAATGAAAGCCTCAACTGACGACCGCGTATTAATTATGTGGTGACTAAAGGAGTGCGTGCGATAGGGATACTGCGTAAGCTGAACAATTTTAGATGTCGAATGACGAGTGACCACCTTTTTATGGTATATAAAATGTATGCGAGTCAAGTTTTAGAATTGGGCTGCGTAATATTTTCTCATGCACCAGCATACAATCTCCGGTCGCTTGTTCTATTAGAGCGAGAAACTTTATGACTGTGTTTATTCTTTCCAAAATTCCTTGCAAAAGATGTGTTATACCTGGAATCACGAGTTTATTTTTTTCTCTGTACCAGCCGAACTTTCACACTCCGCAAAATATTGTGGGCACTTAATGCGCTACTCTTCGTCATCTGTACATAATCATCATCACATGGGTTTCTTCTTCATCGATTGTGGGTTGTCACCTCGCATCTCTTCTATGCTTTGGGCTCGGCCGGTTCGCCGCATCATCCAGGCCTAATAAATACCCCGTGGTGACTGCATTGTCACAAGTGGTGGAGAGTGCTGTTCGGTCCTCGGTCATCTGCCACGCCGATCTACCTTCTGGAGCTCAGATCCGGTCGCCGATTGTGCCAGCTGTCCGCCGTGATGTCGCAGGACGCGCCGCCCGAGGCCCCCGCCAACATATGCGCAGGTTGCTGCAGTGCCACCAGTCATAGTACAACCGATGCCTCCGCAACCGACGCCCGCGCACCTGGCTGCCATCTCACCTGCCGCGCCTAGCGCTCGGCCCTATCCGCAATGGCGACAGACTCGTCCAATCTGCTACTACTGTGGATATCGTGGCCATATTGCACGCTTCTGCCGTAAGCGTCAGCAAAACGAGCGCCGCGGATACGACGTATCAGAACGGGACGAGTTTTCTGTGGGCGGCCCGTTCCAACGCCGTCCATATCCATTGCCTCCCACCCGCTCTGCGTCGCCAAGTGCAACGTGTGACACGACTCCCGACTACCGTCCCAGCAGACGCCGCTCACCGTCACCACTGCGTCGTTCTACGTCGCCCCTGCGACCAGCCTCTCATTTCGCTGATCGCCGCCAGGAAAACTGACTTGCGCAGCTTTTGGAGGAAAAGCTGCATCGCACGAAAAGACAGAAATTCCTCCAGCATGTCCGTGTAATATGATTATGGTTATAGTGGAAGGTGTTCATGTGCAAGCTTTGGTTGACACAGGTGCTTGTGTATCAATTATACGTCGCGATTTGTGTTCACGTCTGCGGAAAGTTACGACCCCCTACGATGGCCCTACACTATTTTCTGCTCAAGGGGACGCCATTACACCTTCCGCCATGTGCACCGCTCGTGTTTACATCGATGGCATCCTGCATCACATACAATTCGCAGTGCTACGTTCTTGCGCGCAGAAGCTCATATTAGGCTGGGATTTTCTTGCTGCAGCATCTGCTTACATCTGCTGCCGGGAACGTGTTCTTCATATGGACGAAACCACCAATTCGCTTTATGCGCAGGACTCTGAAAATGACGCACCTCTTCGCTTGCTTGCGGAAGCCGACATCGAGATACCTCCTGGCCTTCAGCGGATTGTTGCCATCACGTCTGATGTCATTGACACAGGTGACGTGCTCGCTCTTCCATCTGCACGCTGGCTAGCAAGAGGCATTGTTTTCACCACGGGCCTAGTTCGGTTTGCCAATGGCTCAGCACATCTCAGCGTGACCAATCCGACATCAAAAAAGGTGCTTATTCCTAAAGGCGCTACACTAGCTTGCACCAGTGGATCCGATTCTCTCTCCGTCGTTTCCCTCGAGACAGCTTCATCTGCAGCTCCTTCTGTTGCAACTTCCGCCCCTCCCTCTGCTCTTTCCGCTGCCATTAGCTCAGACCTGACGCCTTCAGAGTCAGAGCAGTTACTAGCTCTACTGCAAAAACATAAGTCGTTGTTTGACGTGCACTCGGCTTCATTGGGGCAGACTCCCATCACCACGCATCGGATAGAGACAGACAGCGGATCCATCGTGCGTCGCCGACCGTATCGCGTATCGCTTGCAGAGCGAAAAGTCATCGAAGAGAACGTCGCCGACATGTTACAACGAAATATAATACGTCCATCTACCAGTCCTTGGTCATCTCCTGTTGTTCTTCTACGGAAAAAAGACGGCTCTGTGCGCTTTTGCGTGGATTACCGCGCACTCAACAAGATAACGCGCAAGGATGTGTACCCGATGCCACGAATTGATGATGCCTTGGATTCCCTGCAGGGTGCCGAGTACTTCTCAAGTCTTGATTTACGGTCGGGTTACTGGCAGATACCCATGCACGAGGATGATAAAGAAAAAACGGCCTTTTCTACGCCAGATGGCCTCTACGAATTCAACGTCATGCCATTCGGCCTCTGTAATGCTCCCGCAACTTTCGAACGCATGATTGATACCGTTCTCCGTGGGCTGAAATGGAAGACTTGCTTGTGCTATTTCGACGATATTGTTATTTTTTCATCAACGTTCTTGCAGCACTTGCAACGTCTGGACGAAGTTCTTACGTGTCTCGCCAACGCCGGCCTCCAGCTGAACACCAAAAAGTGCCGTTTTGCCAGCAAGAGCATCAAGGTGTTGGGCCACGTTGTGAGCAAGGATGGAATACGTCCTGATCCTGAGAAGGTTTCGGCAGTTGTGCATTTCCCTCGTCCTGAAAAGGCCAAAGATTTGCGAAGTTTCTTGGGTCTCGCATCTTATTTTCGGAGATTCATCCGAGACTTCGCCTCCATCGCTGCACCTTTGCACAAGTTACTTGCTGCTCGTGTACCCTTCTCCTGGTCTCCAGAATGTGAATCGGCGTTCACACATCTTAAGCGCGCACTTACGTCTGAACCAGTACTTCGACACTTCGACGAAGCCGCACCTACACTCTTGCATACAGACGCAAGCGGTCACGGCATTGGTGGTATTATCTTACAGCGCGACGAGTCTTCACGTGAAAGGGTCGTCGCGTACGCAAGCCGCGTACTGACGAATGCCGAGAAAAATTATACTATCACTGAACAGGAATGCCTAGCTGTCGTTTGGTCAGTCCAGAAGTTCAGACCTTACCTTCACGGCCGCCATTTTACAATCGTCACGGACCATCATGCTTTGTGCTGGCTCTCGACGCTCAAGAACTTGTCCGGACGCC
Source organism: Hyalomma asiaticum (assembly GCA_013339685.2). Classification (NCBI taxonomy): domain Eukaryota; kingdom Metazoa; phylum Arthropoda; class Arachnida; order Ixodida; family Ixodidae; genus Hyalomma; species Hyalomma asiaticum. The sequence goes on along the minus strand of JABSTT010003517.1, from coordinate 14,722 downwards.
TCGGTCGTTGGATTCTTCGCCTGCAAGAATACGACTTCACGATTGTGTATAAAAGCGGCAGAAAACATATGGACGCAGACGCGCTCTCTCGCTGTCCGCTGCCTACTACACCATACAGTGCCCATTCGGATCACTTCCGTGACACGCCCTCGAATACTCCGACCTCGTGTCCTTCGTCCTTAGCGTCGCTAGATCCCGTGCCCCCGGACAACCACCAGCCATTTAGTTCTTATCAACTTTCGGACGCTTATTGTCGACGCATCATAGATCGTCTTCAAGGAGCTTCCCTTCCTCCTTACGCCCGCCTTCGTCGACAGTTGGAAAAGTTTAAGCTCGATGACAGCGTTCTATACCGCCATGTCTACCACCCAGACGGTCAACGCTGGGTGCCTGTTCTGCCTCGCTCTCTTCGGGCCCACATTCTCAGAGCCGCTCACGACGACATGACTGCTGGTCACCTTGGTGTGCAGAAAACGTACGACCGCATCAAAGCTCAGTTCTACTGGCCTGGCTTATCTAATAGTGTGGCGCGGTATGTCGCTTCCTGCACACTCTGCCAACATCGAAAGCTCCCTACATCTGCTCCGAGCGGACAGCTTCAGCCGCTACCTTGCCCCTCTCAACCATTCGAAGTCGTCGGTGTTGATCTGTACGGTCCTCTTCCGGTCACCGTCAATGGTCAACGATGGATTGTCACAGCCGTCGACCACTTGACACGCTATGCCGAAACAGCGTGCGTGAGTTCCGCCTCCGCATCCGAGGTCGCTGAATTTATACTCCACGCCATAATTCTGCGCCACGGTGCTCCTCGCGTCATCCTGAGCGACCGCGGAAAAGCATTCCTGTCGCAACTCGTAGAGGAAGTCCTCAGAGCATCTGGAACCACACACAAGACAACATCCAGCTACCATCCGCAGACCAATGGCTTAACCGAACGATTTCATCGAACGCTTTCCGACATGATAAGCATGTACATACGACCGGACCACAAGAATTGGGACGCCCTTTTACCGTTCGTGACATTCGCGTACAACACCGCTGTCCAACGCACAACCGGTTACTCGCCCTTCTATCTTGTCTACGGCCGCTCGCCCTCATTCTTCCTTGACGCATCTTTCTTCGCTGGGCCCATCAAAGCCCCTTCGTCCTCCTGTGAGGAATACGTCTCCCGTCTCCAGCGTTCTCGCCAACTCGCCCGCATCAACACCGAAGCGAGTCAACAGGATCGCAAGAGTTGCTATGATGCCAGTCGTCGCATGGTATTTTTTCGCCCAGGCGACGAAGTGCTCCTCCGGACACCAATCCGGATTCCTGGATTGTGCGACAAGTTTCAATTTCGTTTCATCGGCCCCTACACCGTGTTGGCCCAGACGTCTCCTGTAAACTATCGTGTGACACCCGTTGTTGCTCCAACTGACCGTCGCTGCCGTTCTACAGAGATCGTTCATGTTTCCCGCATGAAGCCTTTCGCAAGACGGCCTCCGTCCCTTTAAGCTTCGGCCAGGCTGGCCGCTCTCGCGCCGGGGAAATTAGTGTGGGCACTTAATGCGCTACTTTTCGTCATCTGTACATAATCATCATCACATGGGTTTCTTCTTCATCGATTGTGGGTTGTCACCTCGCATCTCTTCTATGCTTTGGGCTCGGCCGGTTCGCCGCATCATCCAGGCCTAATAAATACCCCGTGGTGACTGCATTGTCACAATATATTTGTTCAGGAAAAGCTTAAACGAAGTTTCACACTCCTGAAGTTATATTTGTTCAGGAAGAACTTAGACCATTAAATGTACAAATTCGCGATGTTCTTCCCAAGACTACGCAGAAACATTGTCCGGAGATGGTGTATGATCGCATCTTCCCAAATTACGCGATAATATTACCGTAGCGTACCCTAAACGTATTTTTAAAAGATCACCTAAGTAATCTACCGACAAACGTGGTTATTGCAACAGATGCATCGCGAAGTAAAGAACGCTCTGGAGTAGAAATCTGTTGCCCAGAACTGGACTGGTCTTTCTCATTACGGCTACCCGATTTCATTCCTATATTTATCGCCGAATTAATGGCTATAAGCTTAAAAATAATGACCATAACAATTAATTGCCAGCTCTAAGCAAAATAATATCCTACAATTAAAGCGGTCGCTATACTTACTGATTCTTTATCTGCGTGCTCTTCTTTTTCTGCGCCTGGACAGTCGCCTACGTTAAAGCTCTTCAGATTTCTAGCTCCTGATCACGTAAAATGTATTCACCTAATGTGGGTACCTGGCCGCAAAGGTTTGTTTTTAAATGAAATTGCCGATTCCTTAACAGCGGCGTCACTTCATTTGCCTATTATTCAGGACCTAACACCAACTGCATACTTAACGGCGGTCATATTTAGCGCGTTTATACTTCCAAAAGTATTGTCAGAGCCAGCATTGACGGTTTCTCCAGACTAGAAACAACTTTTATTCACCTGGCGTAGCTGATTATACAGAACAAGGGACAAGGAGGTTGCCATCACAAAACTACTTTACCGAATTCCGTCTTAAATTTTTATTTGCACAGATCCGCTCTGTTTGCTTCCTCACTGCCCCTTCTCTAATGAGGAGGAAATGATTCACCACATTTCTGTATCTTGTCGCCGCTTCCAAATCCAGCGAAAGAAAATTTTCGAACGAATTATTCGCCAATGAGACCTGGAATTTACCGAAATGAATATTCTTTCGTTCGGAGGGTCTACTTTGGCGTACTCTCACAGGTGTGTCTGTTTAGCAGTAATCAGATTTCTAACTGAAACCAAAAATATTTTACCATGATTTTCATTATTTGTGCTTCGCCAAACCACGGATATAAGATTACTCTTTAAGTCAAAATAGTCCTGTCCAAACTTCTGCGTTGGCTATGGAACAACTTACAGTGGACAAGAAGACGAAGAAGAAGAAGGTTATCACCTCAGCGCTTTCAACTTCCTAAGAATAAAAGTATCTTTTACCTTGTGCCTGCCTGACGGAATGGAGTCTGCTATCGGCAGCTGGGTTGCCATTGTTTAAACCTTGTCCGTAACAGAAGGACGTCAGTAGTGTGTTTCTAGCAGAGAACCTCGAACCGGCGAAGTCGATCGTTTCAGAATTTATTTATCTTTTTATTTATTTATTGTGCCCTCAAGGCCCGAGGGCATTACAGAGAGGAGTGGTAAACGAGAAATAGTACAAAAATTGTGTAGTAATATAACAAGAAAATAATACAGTAACGCAATAAAACAACAGACTATAAATAGCAGTACATACAACGTAGTAATGAAATGCTTTGCTAGTACTAACATGATCAAACATGGTAACATGACATAAATTCCTGCTTATACAATGTTGGCTAATTAGTTATTAATTACGCAACAGCAATAACGATGAAAATAAGATGTAATTTCAAAGTTAAAAAATGTTAGCTACACCCTCGTGAAAAAGCTTGTTGTCATTGATGGCGACTATGTCATTGGGAAGGTGGTTCCACAGCCGAGATGTTCTGGGGAAAAAAGAATGACTAACGTGTTAGCATTACATGATTCAATTCTGACTTTGAAGCGATGGTCGATACGGTGCGATAAATAATGGGGGTTAGAAATTGAGTTATGTTGAAGAAATGGGTGATGGTATAACTTATGAAACAATGTAAAGCGAGCTATATTCCTCCGGGATGCTAGTGATGGAAGACAGGTTCGCTTTCATTTAAGATATGCTGGAAGTATGGTTATAATTAGAATAAATGAATCGAACTGAATTATTTTGAACGAGCTCTAGAGAAAAGATGAGGCTTTCATTGTATGGGTCCCACACTGCTGCAGCATACTCTAATTTGGGGCGTACTAATGACTGATAAAGTAGTAATTTTAAGGATGACGGGGCGTTAGAAAAGTTGTGACGTAAGCAACCAAGCATGCTGTTAGCTTCACCAATTATGTATTTAATGTGAAGAGACCAGGTTAGATTTGCAGTTATATGAATGCCCAAGTATTTGTATGAGTTCACGGAATCTAAGGGTATATTATTCAAATGGTAGAATGGAAGGGTGGTGGAATTTCTGTGAACAGGCAAAATTTTACATTTGTTAATATCATTTCCATTCGCCAGGTATTACACCAATCAATTATGTAGTTTAAATTTGATTGAAGAGCGTTAGAATCGTCAGTGCAGTTTATTTCACGATAAATTACGCAATTGTCAGCAAACAATTGAACGTGAGAAGTCAATGCTGATGGTAGATCGCTAATATAGATTAGTAAAAGGAGTGGTCCTAGTACAGATCCCTGAGGCACACCGGAACAAACCTCAATTAAAGGTGAGTCATGATTATTAGCAGTGACAAAGTAATGGCGGTTACAAAGAAAGTATTCAACCCATTCCAGTATTTTACTATCGAGGTTTAAAAGACTTAGTTTGAAAAGAAGTTGATGTCAAACCTTGTCAAATGCTTTACTAAAGTCTAAAAAGAAGTCAGCAGTTGAGGCGCGATCTAAAATAAAGTGTAGTCCATGAGTAAATAATAGTAGTTGCGTTTCGCATGAGTAAGTTTACGGAAACCATGCTGAGCTGTGGTGAAAAATGAGTAGGAATCTAGAAAGTTAACCAGGTTGGTAGAAATTACGTGTTCCAGAAGTTTGCAACAGGTGCTCGTCGGCGAGATGGGGCGGTAATTCATGGGGGAGTTTCTGCTGCCGGATTTATGTAGTGGGACCACCTTCCCAATTTCCATTGCGAAGGCAGAGTGGACGTGTTAATGCATTGTTTAAAAATTACGGTCAATATGATGGAGCTGAACACGCTAGTGCTTTTTAGAAATTTGCTGTTAATGCCATCGAACCCCGGAGCTGAGTTAAAGGGTAATTTACCAATGAGTTTAGCAATGACAGATGAATGAACTGTAATAGGATCCATGATAATGCCGTCACATGAATTAGTGCCCAGTAGGTGAATATTGCTCGAAACCGAAAAATTCTTTGAAAATGTGTCGTTAAGAACGATCGCGCAAGTGTCACTTGAGATTACGCCACCTTACGTTTTGAATTGTATAATTTCTACAACTGCCTCCCTGCTGTACTTTAGGTTTGTAGGCTCGTCAAGCTGCCTTTAAGCAGCTTTTACCTGCAACCCCCTCCATCTGTATTTGTAAGATGGGAAATAAATAAATTGAAAATTGAAAAATTGAAAATTCTCTGTCCTTTAGGATCATAGTGCTATCGCAAGGGGGGTTAATGACGTGCCATAACTTACGAATGCCTGTTTTGAGTATTTCGGGCAGTGTGTGGGTTAAGTAATAATTTTTAGCTTCCTTTAGTCCAGATAAGTATGCACGATTAGAAATTTTATAGGATTCCCAACGTGCTTTATTAGAAGAAGATTTAGCTAAGCGAAAGAGCCGTTTCTTTCTGTTAGACAGGCGCTTGATGTATGAGTTATACCAAGGTGCTTGGGCATTAGAAACGATGACACGTTTGGGAATGTATTTTTCTGTCAACAGGCGTACCTGATCTACAAAAATACCCCAGTTGTCCTCAACTGAACGAGTATCAAAGTTAATTAAAAAACTGTCGAGAAATGGGCCTAATTCGTTGTTATTGCTTCAAAATTAGCCTTCTTATAATCCCGAATAATTTTCTTAACCTTAGTACGTTTAGGAGGGTTAGCGTTAATGCCAAGACTTATTAAAAAATGATCGCTAATGTTAGGTAGAAAAGTTTTAGGGGAAGCTAGATCTGGGCGATTAGTTAAAATTAAGTCAAGCGTGCTCGCAGTGTCGGAAGTGATTCTGGTTGGCTGGGTAACAAGTTGGGTAAGTGAAAACATGGAACAAAGCTCAGAAAATTTTTTTGCCAGACATGAGAAGGGATTTATACCGGGTGGATATGTGTTCCACAACAAGTTGGGAAAATTAAAGTCACCAAGTAAGAACAAAGGTGATGAGGGAAATCGTGAAGAAACGAAGTTAATAGCATCATGTAAATTGTCAATGAAGGTGGTAGGTGATGAAGGCGAGCGACAGCATATACCAAGGATTATCTTTGTGTGATTGAGTGTTAGGCAAGCACATGTGCACTCAAGATAAGTTTTAATGTCTATATGAAAGGACAGAATATCTTTAGATATGGCGAGAACGACACCCCTCCTCGACGCTCAGCACGGTCACACCGGTAGATAGCGAAATCAGTGGCGCCATAAAATATATCGCAATCACGCACGTGTGCAGGAAGCCAAGTTTCCGTAACAGCGACGATTTTCGCGTGGCACGTGTTGATTGCTCATGAAAAAGAGAAGAATTTGTTGACAACACTTCTTGTATTTGTAAAAAGAATGGGTAGGTAAAATGCGGCTGCACGAGGCGGTCGGCCAGTTCCCTCTGCACTTTCCTATTATGTCGGACGTCGTGCATTCGTAGGAATTTTTCCAGCAGCTGTTGCATTCGGAATGAGTTCATGGACAGAATCACTGGTATGCTCGTACACGTAGCGCTTATTGCTCATAAATAATTTATTGTAACGAGCTTGAAGTTAGAAGAACCAGACTGGGTGGTACCAAATTCAAAGAGTTTTTTGCGAGCTGTGCGGGTAGATAATGAAAAGTCTTCACCAACTGAAAGATTTTGTTGTTTAAATTCGTTTCGCAGAGTAAGTGTGTTTCCCCTCGTTTTGAAGCGTGATAATTTTGCAATGATGGGACGGCACTTGTTTGGACAGAAGGAACCAAGCCGATGTGCGCGTTCTATTGAGCCGTCGGGTAATGGATCGCGAACTGATTTCATTGCAATGATAAGCTTGGTTTCAGTTCTTTCCATGATTCCTTCGTGTCAGGAATACCTCCAAATATCATATTATCACGGCGTGACCGGTCTTCCAGTTCAACGAGACATGAATCAAACGCTTTGAAACTACAAGTGAGTTTTTCAACCTGGGCGTGCGCGGACGCCATTTTCTTAGAGAGTTCGTCAACTTTGCCTGATTTCTCTTCGAGCATGTCTAAGCGTTTTTGGAGACCAATAATTTTTGTCTCGATGCCCTTCTGGCCATTTTTGATAGCTTTAACATCAGAGGCTAGCTCAGATTGGGCCTTAGGACCTTCAAGGGATCGAGTGTTCAGATCCTTCAGCAGCTTGAACAGTACATTGATTTGTTCTGAAGGGTCTGCAGGGAGGGGATCTAGGTTAATCACTGATTCGGAGCGTGTGTTAGGTCCAGGGTTAGTCTCGACATCACCCGACTGCAGTAATAGACGGCCAACCTAAAAGCAAACACATATAGTATCCAATAACACCCGTGGACACGGGAACAGCAGCAAGCACCGATCGTCAGTTTTTTTACTGTGAAGAGACGCGGTTGTACGTACCTGCATAGCGAAGACAAGTTAGTTAGGCATGCTGTTGTAAGCACTGCCCCAGTGTCCACACGGGGGCAGTGCGTACACGAAGAATACACGAAGGTCCCAACTTTCATGGCCGCTACCCTAGCTACACCTTTCGTCCCTGTGTAAAACAGAGCGTGGCGTTCCGCGACCGAAACGAAAATCCATCGCAAGGCACTGGCATGATGTGCTCAATAACTTTACAGTAATATGGTAAGAGGGGCTGGAATAAGCAACGTCTGCTATACCTCCAAGAGCTAATGAAGAAAGGCCTTCTTGCGAATCCCCAAATGATTTGAAATGGGATTATGTAGCGGGACTTCGTTGTCCTTAGAAGTTCAAACAGGCGTGCGATGAAAAGAAATATTACTATGAGGCGTAACATCTGACTGTAGAGAGAGAGAGAGCAAAGAGAGGCAAATGAGGCAGGTTTCCAGAAGGGGGACTCACGGGATTGCAGTTGGTCACTGAGGCCGCTCTTTCATTCACATAAGGAACTCTGGTGCTCTAAATCTAGAGAATCTGGCCTCTCTGATTGCATTTCGAAGTGGCGGTTATGAAACGCTTGATCAGGCCATTTGAGATCAGTTTGTTTTGCTGAAAGACCCCTTTGCCTCATATAGGGCAGGAAAGGTGTCGCAAGCGTAATAATAACTGTAACATTAAAATCGTAAAAAGAAAATGTCATAGAAATACTGTGGAAACAAATGCATGTGTGAAGTTACGAATTTTATAATGACAAGTATTTATTCCAGAAAGATTGAAGAAACGTCTCTCATGAAGATATTGCTGCGTTTTGTGTATACGGCGTAATGGGGAGAACATTGAAATCTGATGCTGCTGGGGAGAAAAGTGATGCCGAGAAGGCAGTTCTGTTTCAACGTGGTTTTGAATCTTGTAGCGCATGAGCAGTCCTTTGCGAAATTTTCGCTATTGGAGTGTTGGATATTAAGTGTGTAGTAGAAGAGCTTATGAAGAAGGTCTAGCTGGCCATCGTGCGGAACCACGACAGCAATTGCAACTTCGATTTTTTTAGAGCTTGTGCGTTTGCGTGCTGTCAGGATCATCAGTGGCTGCATTTGAAAAAAGTCAAGGCCACCAATGAGATAATATTGGTGTAGGTTCCACAATGGCGGGGAATCACCGACTTTTCGTCTAATTGGAGATGTAACACTTTGTGGAGCATGGCGCACATTCGTCTAATGAATCCGAATGTTCTGCTCACCGATTATAACGTACTGTTACTATTTGTGCCTCCGCAATGAACAGAGCAAGTTATTACGTCGAGTATCGAGCACATAGAGCAGTTTTGGCTGTCGGGGTTTGTAGCTTGCCCAGCAACACTCGTACGGTGTCGAAGAGAGATCGAAGTATCGTAACAATATCCGCGTTTCCTCAGTTAATTTTCCAAAAAAGGCTGATGACCCCGTAATCTGCTGTTCCTGTTCATGTTCATGTGGTATTGGCTGTGACCTTGGCTGTTCGGGGATCTGGCTGTCAATTGCGAGTGAGGCCATCCTTCATGCTTTCTGGTGCGTTGTTCTTCTGAGTAGTCCACGTCAAAGCCCCTGGTCTAGGTGGCAGAGGCGGAGGGGCTGTCGGGTGTGAGTACTCTTCAGAGAAACATCAAAGCTCTTTGAATGGTGACGGCATCGGAAGTGTCGTTGTCGAGCGCGAGAAACACGTTCCATGTCACACGAACTGCCTCAGACCATCTGCTTGACGATCTCGTTTGCTTTATTTAGCAGTTCTTTGACATCTCGTCATGGGGCCCGAGGAAGCTGCGGCACGATAGGGTGGCGGTTCTGCAGGAGTCAGTAGCGCAGGGGTTCACCGCAGCGAGAGCAAGATACTGCACTATCGCACGATGTGCTCATATGCACAGGCTTCATACCTTCGTGCCATTGAATTATATGTGTAATTGCCTGCCGTAAAGTGTGTAATGCCCTGTGAGGGAAGGCGTGCTCCCTTACGAATTTCATAGAGTAACATGGACCAGAGGTAGCGTTATTTTGAATGTCGAGAAACGAGAACTGTAGCGATGTCACCTGCTGCAGGATTTACCAGCATCGTTAATCAGCGTTGTAGATGTACGTGTTAGATAGATTGATTTCTGGGGTTTTACGCCCCAAAACGAGCTATGATCACGAGACATGCCCTAACAGAGGGCTCCGAAAATTCTGACCACCTGGGGTTCTTTAACCTGTACTAACGTTGCCCAGTACACGAGCCCCAACATTTCGCCTCCATCGAAAATCAGCCTCCGCGGCCGGGATTCGATCCCGCGTGTGTGCATCTGAGATGACGCCAGTACGGATTCCACTGGGCTGTGGGGTATGTGAACGTACCTTTGTATCACCAAGTTTAGAAATTTGGATGAAAGTGCTGAGTGCAGTCTCATGTGCGACGATGCTAGCCAAGGCCTTTTTTTTGTAGGCTGACTCTCATGCCTCTCACTAGACTCTGCAGCACCACTTCAACAAGCACCGGTACAAACTTTCTTATGGGCCGCCTGGGGATACTGGTAACGAGTTGTGGCCAGAAAACATCCGTACTGACCGATGTGTTCCGAGGGTACATTAGAGATGACTTTCATGGATATGGAGAAGGCCCGGCGTCTATTTGCGTTATTTTCAAATACTGCAGCCGGTTTCAGGGCTATTGCGGGAGTGGGGTACACATAAATACAAAAAGAAAAAAATTTAACTGTAATATCACAAGTGCTTTAACAAAATACAGATATCAAAATGAAACAAATTGAACAGCAAACTCATACAAGTGCCTCTAAGAATCACATAAAGTCATTTCACGAACAGTACAATGTTGATCATTTCAGTGTTCGGTCACTCAATTGTATTTATGTCGCTCAATTTGTATCGATACCATACCCATTAAGCGTACTCTGCTTTAGGGCGAGTGAATGCTTTGTAAATTACGAATTTGGTGCATCTTCAAGACGTTCGATTTAAGCAGCCTTTTTCGATGCATTAGATGTAATGTATTCTGTATGAGGGAACCACTGCATGTTGTGTGTGAACATACATCATGGTATTTGATGATCAGATCGCAAAATACGATTTAGAACAGGGAATGTCGCAGGAGCCTGCGACATCCCCTGTTCTAAATTGTATTTTGCAATATGTTCATCGAATCAAGCCTTCATCTTCCCCTGAGCATCTCTTCTATCATGGTAATTGTACGTCTGTGCCCGGGGAACTGTTATGTTGTTGAAAGTGTACGCATAATGCGATGGAGACTTGCAGTTTGTGAATGAAGAAAGTACGGTTTTTGGGACGTTGATGTGCATGTGCCAATCCGAGCGCCACGAGCAAAACTGCTGAAGAATCCTGAAGTATGGCGTGATAATTAGGAGAAGTAATTACCTGGTAAAGTACGCAGTCATCGGCATTGATACGGACATGGGGCTTAATATTGCTGGGAAGGTCATTATTGAAAGCAAAAAAAAAACAATAACAGTAGGACCACGATGGAGCACTGTAGAAAACCAGATGTTATTTTTGCGGCTGAGAAAAAATTGGGGCGAGATCGTCAATTCTTTTTGGCGAACGCGGGCGGTTCTGTTTGCTTTTCACGGCGTATCATTGGCCGTGGCCATGCTTGTCTCGCAATCAGCGGAGCGCGGCCACGGTTTTGCACGACCCCGTTTTCTCTGCACATCACGCATCACGCTCACGAAAAAACATTCTGCCTGCTCATAAAATAATCTTACTCATTTGAAGTCGAAAAACATTTAGTTTTGTATTTATGTAAAATGTGACCAAAACCTACTCGTCACATTTTGGGATGTACGCCGCTTATCCATTGGTTGCTCTCACCCTCCCCTTCTCGCACATTTTATGGGTCACCCTAACATAAATGTGTAATTGGTCAAACAACGGAGGGTAACCAATCCAGGAAGCCTGCTCTGCACTCACTCGCGCAAATCCGCAGCTCCAACAACGAGAGCTCCCCCCCCCCCCCCCTTCATGACGTTGCAGCAACCGAACGCGATGTGATCACGCCCGTCGAATTGAATAAACGAACTTACAGCGTAAGCTGTGAAAGCTTGCTTTCCAGTAGACCAATTAAGGATTATTTAAAATTGCGTTTAGTTTACCAAGGAGCTTCTTATGTATAACGGTGACAAAAGCCTTCGAAAATTCAATAATGTATGCATCAATTTATTACCGACGTCTAAATACTAGCAGTATCATATGAAAATTCCACCAGTTTTGTGATTGTGTTAGAACCAGAATGAAATCCGTGTTGTATTCTGGACAGAAGAATATTCCATTCAAGAAACTTTATTATATGTTTATGAATATAGTGTGCTCAAGTAGCAGCACGGAATTCGAAGTAAGTGAAATAGGCCTATAGTTGGAGAAGAGTTGTCTGTTTCCTTAGTAATGCAAAGGGAGACCTTAGCTATCTACCACGACTGATGGACTGTACTTGAAGACAAGAATTTTGCAGCGTAAGCTGTTATAAGATAGCAACAAGGGCCGTTTTTGGCGCCGTAGTTCTCCGCCGCCGCCGCCGGTGTCCGTAACCGCTATCGCGCAAATTTTAGAAAAAAAAATAACTAGGTCCGAGGAGGATTCAAACCCACGTCCTCTGTGTGGCAGTGATGCATTCCACCACTGAGGTGCACCAGTGCTTGAAGAATCTTCGCTAAAATAACTAAACAAGTATAACGTCGGCCGAGGAATCGCATTAACAAATGCTATGCTACGTGGCAGAATAATAATACGCCACTATACGTCGCGGAAAGTGGATTGCCTAACGAGTTCGAGGAATCATTTCAAAGAACACAGGGCTGCATGGTTTGTAGCTCTGAACCCATTACAGTGGCATCATCAACATCATTAATATGAAACAATCAACATTTCCGTCATCATTATTACGAAGCGCTGCCCTTTGAAGCAGTTTTGTTGTATCGTGCCATGCATCACGCGGCAGGCGACGTACGCAGGCGAGCCTGCAACCTGACTTGGTTCTTCGATATACCTGATTGTGCCTCCTCGTAAGGTGCGCACCGCTGCTGAATAAGCGAATCCCAGAGCTACGCGCGCGGCTGCAGCGAGGCAACGTCGGGCACAACAGACAGCTGCGCAGAGAGAAGCCCAAACCGCAGCTCGCCGTCGACGCCGGGCCGAGGGTTCGGTCCGTTCTCGTGAAAACGATGCCAAGAGACTCTCTAAAATGTGCAGGTATACAGATTTGCGCGTTATAATACCGGAGTAATTACGTCGTAGTGGGTACTTCGCTACTTGGCGAAATGATAAGAGTATTATGGCGCAGGGGATACCTACCCGTTCTACTTGCACTAGTGTCCTCAAGCGTTTAAAATGGCCTCTAAGAATTTCGCTCCTCCAGCTTACGCTGTCACTGTCTTGCGGTTCCGCGCAGGCCTGGCTCTTTTTTACTTTTCGCAAGAAAACACTTTGTGTTCCTGCCATTCAATGCTCACTATTACTGACGTCGTTCCCATCGCCTGTCACATAGCTAATATGCGAAGGCACCATGAGTACAATGAAAAAAAATTCATGTCTTTGGGCGAAACCAAGGATGAAGCGAAGTAAATATCGACCACGAAAAGTCGCTCTTTGAAAACATAAACGTTGTGGCTCAGGAAAAAGGAACAGAAAAGATCACCACCTGCCCTTAGTCGGCCCCTGGTACCAGAAATTCAAGCCATAGGCTGGTGCATTAAACACATATTGAGATGCAGTACCACTGAAGCATCGCAGCTGCAAAACGGTTAGTGAAAATTGCAGTGTCAACATTCCTTTGCACTTCCTGAGAGGAGTGCGTACTCATTGTGTAGCTATCACAGGGAGTTTCAATCATATGGCTCCTCTATTTTTCCTGGCCCAAGTGAAGCCCTACTCTGATAGTTGAGCCACCTTCGTCGCTGAATATGATGTTACTCCAGCATATACATAAAAGCGAGTGAGAACGGCCAGTACTGGTGTAATTTCCATATGGCTCTTACGGTACTCAATTTTTGGGAACAGCGAAGCCAGCTGTACGGTTTGTTGTACAACAGCTTTTGTGGGACCCAACAGTTACTTCGGAAATATTCTATCGAGCACACGTGTGTGGTAGATTTGGACTTGATGAAACACGAGTACGCAAATCTGTGACGGCCAGATGCATAAACTGCATTCATCGCAACAAGCTATCTTGACCGATCACGAAAGGGTGTGCACTTCAATCTGACGCTCACGTATTGAGCGGTGAAGGCGGCCCCAAGGGAAACTTTGAGCAGTCATGTTAAGTTCAAAATATCTTCCTAGTTTAATATATGAATTGCTCTTTCAAAACACTTTTGTGAATTACCAAAACAGTACTACACAGCCAGTTATAGGCCATATTTTACTTGAACTGTTACATTGCCAAAATGATTGCTTAATACGGATCAGAATGCAATTGTCGCGAACTTTGTCGCTATCTAGGCACAATGTTTCGCCTGTACTAGCTCCAGCAGTATGTTCATCGACTAGTACATATGCAAGAAATTCGAAACTGACATTATATTTATCGCAACAGAGCCGGTGTCTTTAATAAGATTTACTAAATGTGCCACATTTTGAAATGTTTCATGATGCTCAAAAAAATCTCAATTGAAATAAAGATCACTAGACAATAGTATACCAATCAAAGACGCACCCCTAAAAATGACCAAAATACTTGTGCTGTGCCGATGGCTCAAGCGGATAATTGGTATAAATTTATTTCCGTTACGCAGTGTCGCATTTGAGCGAGAACTTAAAAGCGCCTTCACAACGCCAGGAAATTTATCTCGAGAAAGGGAAATCATCCTTGAATAATTACTGTCAACGGGCAGATATGACGACACGATATTATAGGGGAGGAGCTCCTATAATATCGTAAGGCGTAGGCTTGTCTGCCGTAGTTGTCCGTCGTAGCCACTTCGTCTTCATCGAACGCTGATGTGCCTCGAGCGCTGCCACGCGCTCTTGTGTCACGAATTCACGCCGGCTCCTCTTCGTCTACTCCTCGGTTTCGTTTCGTATTACATCACAATAGCCCCAGTTTTAAGTAGTTGTTCACAACTTTTCTGAAAGGTAGAAGATGCGAAACAAATCGATTGTGGGTTGTCACCTCGCGACTCATCTACGCTTTGGGCTGGGCCGGTTCGCCGCATGATCCAGGCCTAATAAATACCCCGTGGTGACTGCATCATCACAAGTGGTGGTGAGTGCTGTTCGGTCCTAGGTCCTCTTCCACGCCGATCTATCTCCTGGAGCTCCGATCAGGTCGCCGATTGTGCCAGCTGTCCGCCGTGATGTCGCAGGACGCGCCGCCCAATCCCTCTACATCGGC